>JARBEQ010016966.1:0-15976 GCA_030265355.1 Tritonia tetraquetra | reverse complement strand
GGGGGGGGGGTTGAAAAAATTATGTTTCTCTTGATCTTACCTCTACACATTATATAACAGAGATGATAACAGACAAAAGTAAAAGAGCTGATCTCTGCAATAAAAAATGAGGTAACTGACGAAATTTTCTTGTTGACTCCCTCTGTGTGTGTAACTTACTCCCTTTCTTTTCCTCAGTCACTCTTTTCTTCTTCTTCTCTTTCTTTAAAAAATCCAGACCTGTTTAGAGCAGTATATCTAACATCTTCCAGTTTTATCATAGCCAAGGGATAGGTTAAAGGTAAGGATAATTCATTTATTGGCCACATTTTCTGATTGATACTTTCACTGAAATTACTCATGGTGTGAATGTAAAGGATTGCGGACACAGAGGGCTGATCACCATGCCATGTCAACATCAACAAGTTTACTTTCAATGTTTTTCTGGCTAATACCTGTTTGTAATGAAGTCTCCTGGGTTTGATGTACTTTGAATCAGTGCATGGTCCTACTGTTACATTGCTGATTGAGTCCATTTTAAAGACGATACTTCCAACCAAATTAGGTATATATTCTAAGAGACGTAAGAATGTTTATAGAAAATAGTGAAGTTCAGAGTTCATCATCTCACTTTTGGACGAGGTTGCGTTTTTCATGCTATCTTCCGGATTTAAATTTGGATAAACTCAAGATTCAAAATGGAGTCGTAGAGATGTCAACAACAAATTAGGCAAGCGTAGCAATGCATATAATCATTGAGCGTAGGGCGTCCTAATCGTTCTCGACACATCATTCTACCAAATGTATTATTTCAAGGAACCAACAGATGAAGGCAGAGAAGATTTTGAACATCCTCTTTATGGTATGAACATGGGCAAATGGTTTGTAGATGTTTATGAATACAATTTATTGGGATGTGCATGTTAGAACAAGCTGATGTCGATGAAAAGCAACAAACTTACGTTTATGTTACTGTTAGAATAGTTTATATCTTGTATGCTACGCTTGTCTTCCTAGCTAGATTAATTTAGGGTGAACACTTTAATTTCTATATATACCGTCGACTCCGCTTAATCGCAATACGACGGGAGCGGCAATTTTTTTCTCGATTATCTTAAATTTAGATTGCGATTGCTGGAATTTGCTGTGGGCCCAGTAGTTTAGGGTCGTTTCACTCCTTGATGACAAGGTATGTCTGTTGCAATATTTTTTTGCATAGATAACTTTGCCCTCTTGCCCAAAGTGGCAATTTATCCCAGTTCTTATATAGCTGAGGGATGACAGCAAGGGCTATTAATAATTTTTTAGTTATTGGCCTTGCTTTTATATGATTAATTCTGCTCAGTGTATTGCTCATGGTGTCAATAAAGAGTTGTGGACACACTGGGATGATCACCTGCTTGTCTGAAATTCTTTGATCCACAGTAATTCCAACCCTGTGTCCAGCCATGATTGGTAATTGGGGTACCTGCATTAATCGGGTATCCTGTATGCCTTTTATGGCTTAAGATGGGGTTGGCCCCAACACTGCGCTGCAGGTTTAACCCTACTGCTGTCTCATCGGTTTATAGACTTCACGACACAACGTCGGTTTATTTACACACCGCATCATAGAAACTCTGTCCGTGAGATCGGTTTATAAACCGATTCAACCTCAACCTTAATGAATGGAATTTTCCGCTCACCCTATGTGGGTCAGTAGTAAAACGGTTGTGGCTTTTGATTGATCAATGCTATGGGGAGAATATTTCAGTGGTTTGACCTTGTGGGGTCAACAGGTCAGGTAGTGACCTTTGCAAAAGTGCATGTTTCCAGTCAAAACAAACGCTGGTCACCAATTACCAGTCTAAACAAAAGCTATTGCGATGCTTTTGTTTCCCCCTAACAGGGAACTCAGAGAGAAAAGGTTTTGTGTTTTTAATTCAAATTTGGATTACTAAAACGGGTAAGTTGGCTATATTTTATAGAGCTATAAATATTTGTCTATCCTTTTGTTTTCCTTGTGTGCATGTTTCAATAGAAAATTATTTTCAAAAAATCACCAAAAAAATCCATTTTCAACAAAAAAACAAATAAGTTTAAATTTTCAAATACATTAGACATTTAAGTTTAATAAAGTGTGTAGTTTATAGGAGTTATTTTGGACGTAAATGCCAACAAATCAAGTTTTCCAGGTTCGGTGCAAAAATATGCCCACTGTTTGCATCCGGTCAGCTGTGCCGATATCAAGTTACGGTATCGACACTTCCGATTTAGTCATGTGTGGTAGTAGGGTTAGTGGGGTTTGATCAAATAAACAAATAAACTTTGTGCCCTCTTGAGTTTCACAGACTTGGGACCGTCATGAACATGTCATGGCCTCATTACACCATTGGGTCTATGCATTCATTAAGATCATCCACGCAACTGATATGCCACATCCTCTTTGATGATTTCTGTCGCAGATAGCCACCCTTGCTTTTGTCCTCACCAGCAAAGAGGCCGAAACTATTTTGATTGTGTAATAAAAGACAATCCAATAGCCAGTCACTAAAAGTCTATGAGCCGTGACTTACATCTCCAGTGGCATGACAACGTGACTGTTTGTGCTGGACTGTCTAGTTTGAACAAAGGCGGCTGCAACTGTCTGCTAGGTCCACAATAAGTGTAAGGCTATTGTAATGTTACGGTTGTTAGTAATGACAACAGAGACATACGATCATCGTTTAGCAAAGAACGAAAGTAGAAAAAAGACGACCATGTAAGGCAAGGCGTTGCCAGTTTTGCGATTATCCAAAGTGAGATGCGATTAACCAGTGTCTTTTATATGATTAATTCCGTTTCTTAGGAAAAGTTATGATTAAGCACCATTTACGGAGTCAACTATATTTGGACTCATAAAGGATATTCAGTGCAAAAAAAATAATTCTTGTGTTCATTTCCTGGTCCCTGATTTGAATAGAGTACTAATTCTCAATTTTCATGTTTAGTACGGTACTTTGTTGAATTTTTCGAATCTAGGTACCAAGTCTGGTCAAATGGGGTGCATAATTAGGGGACTTGCTGGATAAATGTTGAAATTCCAGGTTCTGTAATGAAAATGAATAAAGTAGGTATGCCTTATTCCTAATTGAACCACTTCACCAATGGCAATTATGTCAGGTGATTTGATGATGAAATCTGTTCACCTGTCATCAAGAAATTTTTTCTTCTCTTTTTTTCCTAGGGAGGGCAAGTGAAAGCCTTGATCACCTGAGGAGCAGCCTTGGAGGAAAGCCACAACCGTTTGGCAATGTCAGTGCTGAAGACAGCAAGTATCAGTTGAGCAGGTCTGTCCATCCTCGAAGACTGACTTGGGAAGATGGTACCCCACACCCTGCATCACGGTCTCAGGCATCCACCAGACTGTTTGACATGCTCTCTGCATCAGTCAAGGTTAGTTTATTAGTCACATGTTTTGTTCATTCTTACAACTTTGCACTATACACTATGCCTTGAGTCTTGAGTGAGTACAGCCAACAGGTGGGAATGGAATGCAATAGACTCTATATTCAAATAAACGTCATACTAAGTATTACAGTGCTCCAATTCTGTTCGTTACAATTATTTGTATGACATAGCTCAGTTTGAGGTTTTATATATATTTATATGTATGTATTTTATAGGAAATTCCTCCTGTACCTGCGCCTCCCACCCATGGAGGTCCACTACCGAGCCCCGAGGAGGCAGCTACCTTGCTGAGAAACCAGGCTTTGTACACTAGTCATTTGGAAGGAGAGTACAGATACATCAAGGTTAGCTTTATCCTTTTTATATTTACCATCATTTCTTGATGCAAATGTTTTAAACTTCATTCACTTTTTTGTGTTATTGGGTTGGATTTTTGTTTGTCATCTTCTTTGTGTGTGTAGGTGTTCCAAGGAACTTGAATGTATTCATCAAATATCATTTTCTTTGAAATGCTGTGTTTGACTTGTTAGTGTTAGACAGTTTCTGAAAGACTTTGTCATGTTATATGAAATTAACACAATCTATGAGAAGTAAAATCGTTTTGAAAATCGTGATTATATAAATGCTGTCACCATTGCAGGAGGAAATGGCTGTCCTGAGGATGAAATTGTCAGAGGTGATGGAAGAGAATCGCTCTTTACACAATGAATTGAAGTCTACTGTCGTGCATGAAATTCTCAAGGAAGGTGGAGAACTTGTTCATGTAAGCAATTGTATTTGAAAAGAACATTGTTGTTTGTTTTTTGTTTTTTTCTGGAGGGGTTGGCTTTAAAGATAATGAACATTTCAAGATATTATACAACTGTAAAATATTGTGTAGCGTAACTGTGTCATAATTTAGATGGGTTTTTTTACCATTTTACTAATGAATTGTATGTAGTCTGAGAAACTGATATAATGCGATGTGTTGACACTTAATCATTCGTTCCCAATGCACCCGTATGCGACATACCCCCCCTCGTTCCTGATGCGCCGGTATGCGACATCAACTGTTGGCTACGTGACAGTCTCGCATTAAAAAAATCCTAGTGACTAAGTCTCATGATCTACGGTATTAGCCGCCCGTTGTGTTACTGGCAATATTTTCACACATACAGGGCTAAAAACCACGCTGCGCTAGCTTGTTTTGTTTTCTTTCTATAGCCCTATATATACAAGCATTTGGATCCAGAGTGGAAGCCAGTTTCACTAAGTGACGTTGTTCGTTACCTTTACATAAACATTATGTTTGGCCTACACCAATTACAGGCTGCGCTTTGTGTCAAGTTAACCTTCATAGGGGTATTTGTTTTAGTAAATTTCACCAAAACCTGAAAATTAACTCTGTAAATGCTGATACGAACTGAGGAACGCAAGGAAAAAAACACTTTTTATCATTTTTTCAACTTGGGGTTAATTTTTTTTCACACCATTTTATTCAGGAAACTCTATAACATTTTTTTAAAGTTCATTCATTTTTTTTCTGTACACTGGTATTTTTGGGGGTAATTTTTTATTGATTCTAAGTGCCCCCCAAAAATATTTTTTTAAAGTACGTTTTGGGAAAAAAGGGTTATTTCCCTTACCTGGGAATTGAGCACAGTGAATTTGAACAGGGACTGGGAATGAATGGGTTAAAGTGCTGTGTTCCTGGAACAAAAAATATGCGACGGGACAAAGGGCAAACAAATTTGTACCATAATTGGTTTATCATTCAAATACCCTGTACTCTATTGTTTCTAATATTTTACTTTTCCCTCAAGTTTTTGCCAGGTGGTGTATTGATGTAAATTTACCTTGTGTATAATGTGTTTATAGTTTTAATGAGTAAATCTGTCTTAGGTGATGGTGGGTAGTAGACCTTATTTGCATTGATTATTACATTCGTTGAACATTACTTCAGCAGTGAATAATGTGTTTTCTATTTTCACCAATGTACTTTCAGATTTTCATATCAACTTTAATGGAAACTTAAATTTATTTTCATCATTATTGTTTTTTACAGTTAATGGGTTCTATGGACCAAGGACTGTCTGACAATATTTCTAACGTAATGAACAGACATGACTTCAAAAGGTGGCAAGTAGAGTTGGTAGGTATCTGCTTTTTAGAATATACATTTTTTAGTGCTGGGACCAAATTAATAATTGTTTCAAACACTTGTAATCGCTTTTGCTGATTGAAGTGGTCGAGCTCTAACCTAATTATTGCCTTATTGGTCTATGATTGAACGTTCATTTAACTGACCCAATTCTCATATTGTCATTTGCTCCATTGTTTTTGTCTAATTTGAGTAGCATCAGTGATCAAGCTCATCTTGCTGCTGTGACAAGGCAGAACTTAACATAGGCATTGCAGGCAGGCTGTTGAGATGAAGTGGCAGTAAAAGACCCTGTTTATTTATATCCAATGTTTATGGGGTGATGTAACTCTAATAATTGTCCAGTGTTTATGGTCATGCAGAATATGGTACCCTTATCTCTGGTCACCTCTTGGAAGTGGTGTTTTTACATTTTCACCACTTTTTCATCATGATGGCCTGTCTGTATTAACATCCCTGATAACAGAAATTGGTAGCACCAACCTTGTCCAACCAGTGATTCCAAGTAATAATAAAACAGGACAATGGCCAAGTTCAAGACGACCACCTCCCATGTGACCTTGTCTTGATGACCTTTTGAGAAATTTGATTGGCCCTTATTTCCTCTCCAATTGATTAGGATCAATGCAAAGATAAGAAATGCCCAGTGTTGATTCATGTCTGAAAACTCTTGATGACCTTTCCCCACATCTGTTTTTGATAAATGTTACTATTATACTTCTCATTTATAGGAACGACTCAGCAAGTTGCACGCTGCCAAGTCAGAAAGATTGGAATCTCAGTTAGACCATTCAAAGTAAGCGCATTGTGGCAGATTAGCTCAATTGACAAAACATCTGGCTCTGGCTGCATCTAGCCAGTGTTGCCGTTTGCTGATGTGGGCTTGATCCTCACAGTCGACATACAACTTTTCTTCTTCTATTGCTCTTTTTCTGTCACTTTCACATTTTCTTTCTTTACTTGATACTATTTTTCAATACTAGTGCCTGCTCCCCTTTAATTTGATTTCATATTGTGAGTCAGCACCGTGTTCAATACAGGGTAATCCAAAAGGCACTGAATGATGCAGACTCTGTGCTTTTTTATATTTGTTTTCCAGGAAATGAGATGGCTGAGTGGTTAAGACAAGTCCACTCTAGGCACTTTGTTGTTTTCTTGGGCAAGAAACTTCTCTTTGATTGCCTCACTCACCCCATGTGTAGAAATGGGAACCAGCATCCTATCCAGACAGTGACAAATTGTCAATTGTCTGCTTCCCACAGCAGCACCAAAATAAAGGTTTTGCAGCACATTTATGACCGGTTCTATAAAGTGAAACTTAAGTCTGAATGTATCCATTTAGAGCAAAATCTGAATAAAAACAAAGAAATTCACCTCTTAGTGCTGAAAACTTATTGTTGTCATGATTATTTTATAATGTGGATGTTGTAAATTGATCTTTCTTATCGAAATGCCAATCAACAGATCTGAAGTCACTCGACAAGAACAAATCATTGATGATCTCAAGTCTCAGCTTCGAATTCATGACTCTATCCCAACCCATGAGAATGGTCTTCTGGGTTCTGTCTTCCTTACCGAAACAGAGAAAAATATTACTCATCGCACAATTGATACCCTGACCAAGTAAGTAATGTGGTTAAATGGGTTTTATTTGTAATGCTCTGACTTTTTTTGTTTTGAATTATCTTTATTATTTGTTCAGAATTTGTTCTAGTAATTTTGACATCAGTGCTTGTTGGGTTTTTTATCGTTGGGTTTTTATTTTAGCCACTATTTGAAATATTTTGTCTTTATTTATTTATTTTCTTTCTTCATCTTTCCCTGTTTTACCTTTCGCTTGGATTATAATAATGAATGAATATCTTCCACTCTTCCCTATAATGACATCAATATTACTAATTTCTCTCCTCTTTCCTTTTCCCTTTCCAATTTTACATATGATGTTTGGTTGGTTATTCAAAAAGATAAAGCTCCTCTACCACTCTGTATTTGCAGTTTCTTGTTTCCATCAACCTACGTAATTATTAATCTTCTCTGTAATATTTTCAGACATTTCTTTCCAATTCCTCCTTGGCCTACCTTCTGGTTTAGTTCATATTGTTTAACACTCAAATATGATTTTGGAGATTTTATTTTCATTTATTCTATTTACATGTCTGAACTACTGTAATTAAATTGTTTTTAATCTTTGCTCAGAACTGTCTGTTTTAACTTTTTTTTTACTCTGAATGTTTCTTATTTAGTTCTTCTAGTTTTATGTTACTTGTGAGTTACTTTTTTTTCTCTACTATTAAGATGACTCACTTCTATCTGCACTTTGGAATGTATGAGTTTATCATCATATGCTTGTGTTAAAACATGCATACTTGTATATTTTTCTATGATCCTTCCAGAGAGCGAGATGAGTTGATGGATCATGTGACCAGCCTCAAGTCACAGCTGAAAGAAATGGCACACCGAGAGGAAGAGGCATATCAGCAAATGAAGATTGGAATTCAACTTGTGGAACAGGCTCAGCTTGAGCAGACAGAGGTAGAAACATTGGTGTTTTAGAAAAATAGTCTTATAAAATTCAACAATGAGTGATGTTCAGAGCACATTATTTATGCGCTTAGTCAGCCCCTATGGAATCTATCGAACACCTGCTCTTAAGAGATCACAGACACCACATTCTCCCCACATTCCCCACAATGCATAACCGTTGCTGCCAGACTTCCGCTAAATAGCAGATCTTTAGAAAATAGGGCTGGGCTACTCCAGTCTGTTTGAGAAAAAAATAATAGACCGATTTTAGATTTCAAACCTCGACGTTTGTGACGAAGCGCCAGACTGGATGGCAACAGATAAATGAAGTGTGGGTATAACCCCTCCTATGCTACGTAAGTGCTGATGCATTGAAGTCTGTTTGAATGACTAACTGTATTGGAATCGATGAGAGTCAACGCGAGAATCGAAAATCGACTCCGATTCTGACTTGAGAGTCAAGTGGATGAGATATTTTGAATGCTGAGTGTATTTTTCATCTAGTTTTTTCTAGAGCATGATATCTGTACTGGATGGTGATATAATGTCTACATAGTTAGATAATGCACTTAAGCAGCTAGTACATCAAGAAACCTGAAAATAAGTCACTGATGATGTTTGAGTGATGTGATAAGATTGTTAGGACTGCATCTTATTGTGACCACAGATCTTGATTAGGACTAAATTCAAAACAAAATTTAATGTTTGGTAGCTAATTGAATAAATGACAGCGAATATAGACTAATTTTGCTCTATGAACTTCTTTTAACCTTTTATTAATAATCTTCACTCTTTACACTCTCTGACAGGCTTTGGTCCAAAAAGAACAGGTGAGCGATGAGCTGTTGCGAGTGCGGGAACGATTTGAAGCCCATGTCCAGGAATCCCAGAATTTTGTGAGGGCTGAAAGAGACCAAGCTCGAATGGAAAATCAAGCCCTGGTCGATGATCTTACAAATAAAGTAAGAAATCTTCTTTTACTTTTGACAATACATGAAGCATGGTCATAGAGTTTGGGGATTTTTTTACAGGGTCTTGGGTTTTGTTGACATGGTGGGCCACAGGTTTTGTTGGCAGAATGAGTCGTGGGTTTTATGGGTAACATTTTTTTTGTTATCAGAGTGGATCATAGGTTTTTTGTGGACATGTAGAGTCATTGGATTTGAGGGTAATAGGATTTGTTGACATTGAGGATATTATGTGGGTCATGGGTATTTTTACAGGGTGGGTCATGGATATTTTGACAGGGTGGGTCATGTGTATTTTGACAGGGTGGGTCATGTGTATTTTGACAGGGTTGGTCATGGATATTTTGACAGGGTGGGTCATGTGTATTTTGACAGGGTGGGTCATGTGTATTTTGACAGGGTTGGTCATGGGTATTTTGACAGGGTGGGTCATGGATATTTTGACTGGAAACAACAAGTATGAATACAATATAACTCTTACTTTTTACACATGTTTTTTTTTAATGGTTGTCTCTTATTTTTTATGTTTTTATTTTTTTAGTTGAAAGAACTGGGTGAGCACTATGCCACCCTTCAAGCCAGGTATGACAAGGAAGTGAAAGCAAAGGCATCCATGGGAGCAGAAATCATAGAATTGAAATCTCAACTGAGGTGTAGCGACAAAGAAGTTTCTGCTGTAAGTCTTATTTTATATCAGGGTCATAAGTCCAATCTTGTTTCAGTGTTACATATTAATCCTCCCTTTTTATTAAAAGTGTTTGTAGATGGGGATACTTATTGAAATTTAACTGAAACTAACAGCATCTTTGAAAGTTACAATGTTTGTTTGCATTATTAAAGTCAAAGCATTTGTCAACATAAAAGGGAATTCAATGAGAAAAAGCAACAGACTGAGTTGCAAGCTTACAGGATTGTGTTTGGGCCATTTTGCAACTGGCAATGATAAAATTGCACATGCGTGACCATCACACCATAGCTTAAATCATGGTAGTCAGTTGGTTGATAAGTGATCTACAAAGTATTGCCCCTTCTATTATTCCTTTATTCTTTATCATGTGTATTTATTTGACATCTGGTTATGTCACATTTCAGAGTTCCCAAAATCATCGTGTTGAGTCAACCAACAACCAACTTCAGAGGAATTCTGCTTTCCACGAGTCCAACAGACTTCGTCTGGACAATGAAAAAATCAGACATGAACGTGATCAGGTAAACTTGATAGAAGTGACATTGAAATTTCCTCCTCACCGCATTTTAGAAAATATGAATTTTGCGATGATGTATGTTGTTATGATTCTTGATGTAGAAAACGTTTCCTCTAGACACATTTTAAAGTTTTATTCTTTCATTAGTGTTGTCGGAATACCGGCCAGTAGAAATAAAGCAATGTTTTTTTCCTGAATTGTGTCCCCTGATGGGAATTTCCCTTTGTCTATGTCTGCCTTTACACTCGAACTGAGATATCTTTACGAAGTTATTGAAGTTTTAGTGATAGTCTAGTAATTTTTTAATAGCAGCATGAATTGGATTTCTTTTGAGGCTGATAATTGCCTTTATGTTTATTTATTGGCTTCAAGGAGGTTTTTGTTTTTTTAAACTTATGAACAAACACACAGTCAATTGAGTATTTTTACAAGATACGGCCAAGAAAACGGTAAAATTACACATACACATTGCTCATAGTTTTCTTTCAACAAAATTTTCCCTAACTTTTTACATGACCCACACATAAAAGTACACAAAAAGTATGCATAGCATTTGCAAATCACTTCATAAGAAAGCTCTTTCATTCCTTTTCCAGAAAATATATACTTTTATTATATTTCCTCCACTTATACATTCTTTTTTTTTTGTTATTTCATACACATTGATGATTTGTTTTGGAAAGCTCCTTTATTGTTATAGGGTTTTTTAAATACAATTACTTTTAACTCCACCTTGCCCAGGAAATGAGCAGGAACAAGATTGAACTGGATGACCTGAGACAGAGACTCAACAAAGCAGAGAGGGAGCTGGTCAATTCAAAGGAGGAATGTATTCATATGACTACCAATGTACAGACTTTGGAAAGAGAGGTAACTGTGTTATAGGTGTTGCTATGCAAGGGAGTTTGATGGAATTGAGGACTTGAGTTGTTTGTGGATAATTTAATAGCAATATAATGCTCATGTCTTTGATTTTATTATAGTTTTGAAGATTGCCTTTCCATAATGTATGCATAAGCGATGGGGAAAGTATGCAAGTGTATGAGATAGGACCAGCAGTGATTTATCCATCATGAATGGATAGAGGCCACTCACTGTCCTCAGAAATAAATGTTGACCTGGAAAATTTGACTTGAATAAAAGCTATGGGGCTGTGGAGACAACGACCTAAGGAAACGGTTCATAACATTTGTTGGAATTAAACTGTAAACAACAGTTGAATGCAAAGAGGACAATACAGAGTGCTCAAAGATTTTTATGTGCTCATGAGAGAAAATGAGGTAGGAACAAGAGCATTGAACCCCATTGGGTTTCATAACATGCAAAATGAAAGAAATGTCATTTCTTTGGCAGCTTCATTTGGCTAAAATGGCCAGAGACAGCATTGAAAGAGGACGGTCCGAGGACCTCAAAGTTATCCGCAAACATGCCCAAGACAGGGAGGAAGAATTAAAGATGAAGATGGAAGAGAAGGAGGATAAACACAGTAAGTTGCTTTGTTTTCTTTCCACTATTGTGTAGTGCACTTTTTGAATTAGATTTACCTTTCTGTCAAGCTCGAGATTTTTGATAATGCAGAGAATGTGCTATTTCCTGTAAGTGATTTGTCATTAGGTCTATATTTTAGTTTTTAATTTCTTCTTTATACTCGTGAAATATTCGTTTCAAGTTATTTTTTAAAGTTTTTCTTGTGAAGGGTTCAATTTCTTTTAATCTTCATGACATGAAGAAATTCTATTTTATTTATCACCATTTAATAATTTATACCATGATACAGCGTTGAGGCCAGCCATGATTCCTCCACACAAATGGTCAGGTTACTATGCTTGGCGACATGGAAACGCTATGGATCCAAGGATTACAAACATGCAGGGGATCAGCCTACTGTCATCCTTTAATGACATCACCAGCAAACAAGTTAATATTGCCCTTGTGGCTACACATATGATAAAAACTGGGGAATATGCAGCATTTTTATTTCATGTTTCAATGATCACTCACTCCTCAGACCAGGCATCACATGAGATGGAAACCATGCTACTCAAACAAAATAAACTCATCATGAAGTTGAGGGAGGAATGCAAGAAGCAAGCGATTCATTTAGAAAAAACTATGAAAAAATACAGGTGGGTGTTAATAGAAAACTATTATAAGATATAGGACATTATGAAAAAATGCAACAGTACTGTTTGGTATTTTGAGAAGATTCTAATTGGATGAATTGATGGTACAGCAGTTTCTACCTAAATGCCCGGTGCTCGGGAAGCAGCGTGACCAGACACTCAGGCGGAGCAGGCTCACAGGCGACATTGCCCTGTGAGGTCTATGAGACTTTTGATGTACATGAATTATGTCCCTTGATCTTTGAAACCCCGAACGTGACCCGTGGACATGTTTTTTTTGGTACATTTTTGTTATTTATTTGTTAGTGTTAGTCTAGGGCCATAAAAGCTAATCATGGTGTAAATTATCTAATGAACACTGACGATGAGTTACAACGTGTTTGTCAACTCAAGACAAGTGATCGGACTAGATCTATTAACATTTAGTTTGTATTTCTTTATTTTTTTATTGACGGGGTGCCGAGATACGGGACACTCAGGTGACAGAGCAATTTATTTGGTGGGCATACAGAGCGAGAGAAAAAATTCGGTTTCGTCTGAATAGCGGGCACTCAGGTGCAATGGGCATTCAGACGGAGGGTATTCTCGCGGAAACTACTGTATTTTCATATCAAACGTAGTACAAAGTGTGTGCCGATGACCTCGCGACACCAATCAATACTATACCTTCTTAGTGTGCAAGGCTTCCTTCGCGAGAAAACTCACCACACATCGCTTGGAGGCGGAAAAGCCGCTTGTGGCCTCTCAATGTTTTTATTTTTGTGAATTTTCGAAAGGGTACAACCGCATGACATTTAATTAGTTTTAAATCATAATTTTTAGCTTTCGAACAACTTTTAAGGTCGTTTCTTGACTTCTGTTTAGCATTTTTTCTCTTTTCTTGATAATCTATCCAGTCCTCAGCTTTTTACTTGCTAAATATTACTTACAAACTGCCTTCTTTTTATAAATATATGATATATTATTTCATCATTCCAGAGCTCAAAATGGGAAGCTACTCCAGTCTAATGAGGAAATGAGTCGGCGAATGGAACGTTTGACAACGCGTTCGTCAGAATTAGAGGACCAGGCAGACCAACACGCCCGTGTCCATGACAAGATGAGGGAGAGGCTGGTGGTTCTGGATGGCCAAGGACAAAACCAAGCAGTGCAGGTGGGTTCAAGAAATATTATCCATTGCTTTGTTTACTTACTGTGTCTTGCTCCAATGGGGACCAGCTGTTTACCCTAGCAGTCTGGCCAGCTTTTGACCTAAGTGTGTCTTTTTGTTGACCTAATGCCCGGCACTCACTTACATGCAAGCATGATACATCAGCATGACAAATGCATGCATAATTGGTCTCTTAAAGCCATGCATTTTGACTTTTCATACCTCCAGCCTTTGTCCAATTTCACTATACACTTTCATGCTTTCGTCATGCAAGTTTGACTCTAGGTTGGGCAAAAGAATCAATGTATGTGACTTTGCAGTGAGCCATGAAAAAATTGGAACTTTTTGTTGAAGCGATTTTCACTGGAGGTCCTTTAAATTTTGATTGGTTTAGTTTATTTGACACATTCGGATATTTCATGATTCTAAATTGAGTTGATGTAAATTGATTGACTGGCATCTCATATTTTTTTAACAAGGCCAAAACCTAGGGGTTTTTTTTCATTAAATTTGGAATAGTAAAGAAAGTTATGTTATGTTCAATCTTATTTTTTAAATAGTCTCATGATACCTAAGCTGTGTTTTATAAAAAGACTATGTAATAATATGTTATAATATGAATGTATAGTATAACTATAACATCACGTTTGATATTGGATCAGAGAGTGCTTTATCACCATGCTTAAGACATGAGAAGATGATTATTTCATTAGGATTTCTCTATACTAATATATATATTTTATTTCATCCCACAGCTTGTAGAGGCTCTTACTAAGTACAGCAAGATTGTCAGGGATCGTCAGCTTTTGGCTAGGGAGGTGGAGTTTTTACGCACTCAGCTTCAAAGAGCAAATCTATCCTCAGCAGAGTCATTACGTTATAACTCTTCATCCAAGACTTTGGTTGACGACGTGCTCAATGGTATGACAAAGGAAGAAAGGGAAGGCATGGAAGCTCTCATACCCAAACTACAGCTGCAAGCTAGTGATGTTCCCGATAAAGTTAGTTTGGAGGATTCAGGGGCAAGTGAAGACTAAAGTGTATTTCAATAATGCTAATTCAACTTATTCTATTTATTCTTTGTACCCTGAATAGAGTCACAGTGGGCTGATCACCTGCTTGGCATGATATATTGATCCAAAGAAATCCAGCCTCATAGTACTGGCCCTACACTGTAATGGTAAAAGGGAATTAGATAAGAAAGAAAGACCCTGAATAGAAAGTGACAGAAAGTAGAAGTTATTGGATAAGCTGAAGTAAGTGTGATTCACAGCCTGGGCTGTTGGGTGTGTGTGGGAATTGTTTTGGTAGTCCGTTAGAGTGGGGATTGTTAGGATAGGCTGTTTTTCTGTGGGGATTCATAGGATAGGCTTTTCTTCTAGTGTGTGAGTTCTTTTAGTGTGTGGGGATTGATAGAATAGGCTCTTCTTTCAGTGTATGAGGATTTATAAGATAGGCTTTTCTTTTAGTGTGTGAGGATTGATAGGATTGACTTTTAGTGTGAGGATTGATAGGATTGACTTTTAGTGTGTGAGGATTGATAGGATTGACTTTTAGTGTGTGGATCATCATAGACAGAAGGGTTTTTTTTTTAATTGTGAAAATTATGATTTGAAACTGCAGCCAAAAAAAACCACACTTTTTTTTAACATCCAACCATTGATGACAGTATTTTAGTATATTTAGCTCTTAGATATTGTAGGTCTTTAAAGATCTGACATTATTTTGATTGAGATGTGTTACTGTTTATCCCGCTTCCTGACGTTTTTGGCTGTGAGGTTGGCTGTGAGGTTCGTTGATATCTTGTACATTAAATTCATATTTTATATAGGCAATAAAGAATATATTCTTCAATGTTTTATACATCACTTCATGATGTGTTTTTTCTAATCTTTTGTTTTGTTCTCTCTGTTCTGCTACAAATTTTGGAATATTCTGTGCTGCTTGTTATGTTTGTTTTTGTTTTTTTAAGTAAAAAGTTCTGTCTGATTTATTGCTAGATGCACCAGCTTTCTTTCTTTTCTTTTATTTTGATGTGTTTGTGAAACAGGATATGACCTTAAATATCAGGAAAAAATTGAATCATGGGTAGGGACCACATGGTAGATAGAAACGCTATGTTGCAGTGAGAGGTTGACATAGCCATATTATGTGTCACTTGGCAATCTTCATGGGTCATGGTCACAGCACTCCAAAAATACAATACAAGGGAAATGCTCTCCAAAGACTAATGGAAAAGGCAAAGAACTCAATGCCACAACACTCTCCAAAGACTAATGGAAAAGGCAAAGAACTCAATGCCACAACACTCTCCAAAGACTAATGGATAAGGCAAAGAACTCAATGCCACAACACTCTCCAAAGACTTATGGATATGGCAAAGAACTCAATGCCACAACACTCTCCAAAGACTAATGGATAAGGCAAAGAACTCAATGCCACAACACTCTCCAAAGACT
>JARBEQ010016855.1:0-15978 GCA_030265355.1 Tritonia tetraquetra | reverse complement strand
GAGGGAGGGAGAAAGAATGGCATCGCTGCGTAGGGACGCTTGCCCTAAACTGGTGTGTTATTCTGGATCCATGAGATGATTCATCTCTATGTCTGCATCAATGATTTTTATTTGTTAGCTGTTGCCACGGGGCACGGAGTGGTTGTTTCACTGACTCTCGAGTTTGGGTAACAAAAGGGTTTCTCAACACGTACCACGGCAGATATGACGATGACCGAAGCAGTGTCGGAATGTGAACATTTTGTGGCCACCCTGCCCTATTGTCTCAATGTCTTTGATGACGTCAATGAAGGACGATTAGTTGGCGCTTGCCTCGTCAAAGATAACCATCAGTAAGAACGTCAACTCAATAAACTGTACCGAGGCCGCATGACAGTGATGTCCCTTTATTAGCTAGTGTTCCCAGAGTTCTCTTATTCTTTTTTTTTCGTTAAATACGTGATATAAAATGGCGTGGTCGTAATGCATTCTTTTATCAAAATTATGTCAACTAAAAAAATATCGCGTCAAAATCATAAAATGCTTTCTATCCGGTACATTATCAAAGGTACAAGGGAAACAACTCTTAAAGTTTCCTCACTCACTATTTAGTGAAATCTTATTGTTAATTATGATCAAAGTCTGATATTATGCACAAACACACTTAATTCTTTGTCTCCCTCTCTCTTTATTTTCTTCTTTCTTTATCAATAACCTCTAGTACCTTTCGGTGTAAGGTTTATGCGTAATACACAAACGTTCGCCATTGATCCCTATTTAGTGACATCCTCTTTGCCTCTACAAGCCTAACTCCTCTCTTTTTTTTATCATTTCTGAAACTGCATCCTGTCACATTTTATTTGGTCTACCTCTAAGTAGTTATTCCTGATGTTTACATTCTAATAATTTGTTTAGGGATTCTGCTATCTTTCACTCTGTTTATGTGTACTAACCATCTTAATTAATTTTTATCTATTTTTATTTCCAGACCAAAAACTAAATTAGGGTATAAGACGTCACTCAGGCTGAAAACAATTCATTGGTGTCTACCGAGGGGAAAATACGCATACGAATTAAAAAGTTCGCGAATTATGCATGCGATATTCGGGTAAAAGTAATCGCGCCCAAGGCAAATAAAATAGAATAATCCAAGTATTGTTCGTGTGGCTTCTTCTCGGCTATGTGTGTCAAGCAAAGATAGACAATATGAAGGTACCAGAATAAATAGCCACGAAGAAGAAAGTATGTCGACAGCAAGAATCGAACCCATACCAGTGAAGGACAACACCGCCTAGCCAGAGACAGAGCCCGACGCTCTACCAATTGAGCTAATCCGCCCCCCCCCTTTCCCTCCCAAAAAATGTAAACAAAAGTGTTTTTATATTTAAGGATTTGTGTAAGCTCGTACCACCCCTTGTGTTGAATCAATCAACGAGCGCTGAAATGACCTACCTGTGTCGATAGAGCCCTAAAACAGCAACAACAAAAAACCCCCACAAAACAAAACAAATCAATTAACCTACGGAAGACAACCATATAATACGTTAAAAAAAAAACAAGAACAGGGAACTTGCTACTCTGAGCTAATACACTGTTATAGCTATGTTTCAATCCAAAGTGATTGCGCAGCATCCATCACTCCCCGGATATCTTCTCTGGGCCACACGGAGTTAATTTTTGACTAGAGACGAATGCTAATAACCGTACTTGTCGTTCTTACGGGTCGGAGAGATCTCCTTCCTTTATCTTATCGAGTTAATCAAATGGTCTCAGGCTTGGCGGATTCCCTGTTGACGTCCATTCGTCACGAGATTAGGTGGATAAGCATCACTTCGGGAAGGAAACGATATTGTTGAAGTTCGGGAATGAGTAAGTAAAAAAAAAATAAACGGGTTGTTTTCCCCTCTAATAGTTGGTTGTGACAGAGCATAATGGTTAGTTCTTGTCCAAGCCATATTAAAGGAGTCTAAAAGACCAGAAAACAATTATTAGATATTGAAACCACAACGCCTTATGTGGTAAAATCTGCTCAGTTTTCTTATAGCTGAGTGGTTTACCACGAAGGCCACAGCAAATTTTGTTAAGGCCAAACTTGGGCACCATCTGATTGTGCCACTCAAGGTTTGGAGCACAGTAGGCTGATCACCTGCTAGCCTTATCTACCTGATCCAGAGTTTTTCCTGCTCTGCAATGCTGGACATGGAGCTAGCCCCAACACTCCTTGTTGATATGATGTGGTTTGGATAACAAACCAAATCAAACCTTAGCAGGTGCAACTGGCCTTATATAGAACGACTCTTCACTCCAGTAACCGCCCAAAGTGTTCAACAGTTCACATTGTAAGCTTGCCAAATTGACACGTTTATAATTTAACAAGCATGGACGCCCGTATCTCGGATCATCAGGGATGTAATATAATAAACTGTTAATCAGCAATGCTGGACATGGAGCTGGCCACGACACTCCTTGGGGGTATAATGTGATTTGGATAACAAAACAAAAACCACAAAGGATAGGAAAGTACCTATTTTCACAAATGATATATTCGTCTCTATCTATTTATATGAGTTTGCTCGTGTTCTCTTTATTTCTTTTAGAAATAGGAGATTGAGACAATGTTAGGAGGTATATGTGGCTCAGTGGACAAATCACTCGACTTCGTACGCGGAGGACCAGGTTCGAGCCCGCCTAGAGTGGGTTTCTTTCTGATCCTTTCACAGTTTTCATGGCTCTGCCCTGGAAATTCACGTCTTGACATCTTGTCAAGTTCTTTAGCACCGCATTTGATATGACCTGTAGGCGTTGGAAAGGGAGGGGGGGGGGGGGACTCCAATCTTTAGAAATGTTGAATATAATTTTACAAAGGCACTGCTATCCAAACAGAACAAATCAATTCAGTCTTTTTTTGAAAAGAGTTAAAGCGTGCCATCATATTTTTGAAAGACGGCGAAAAAAACCAAATGTGTTAGCTGCTAGAATCTATAGCACACGATTATATAAGATTATTTATAGTATCGACAGCGACTCTGCTCGTCTAACATCATCAGCTTAAACATTTATATTTATTTCGCTGTTGGTGTTTATTTTCTCATGGAAATGCTGAACTCATTTAAAGAATCTCTGTACCAGCCACTCCTTTAACAGTCAGCAAATGAGTGACAATATGTTTTGTTTAGACGCTTCAATGAAGTGATATTACTATCTGTGTCATCAGGGTTTTGGGAATGGCTTGGTTTTTCGTTTTAATGTTCTTTCTTTTTCATTTCTTAGTATGTGTATCTGTGAAGGGTTAAACAGTGTATCGAGACATACTATGTCTTCTTAGTATGTGTGTCTGTGAAGGGTTAAACAGTTTATCGAGACATACTATGTATTCTTAGTATGTGTGTCTGTGAAGGGTTAAACAGTGTATCGAGACATACTATGTCTTCTTAGTATGTGTGTCTGTGAAGGGTTAAACAGTGTATAGAGACATACTATGTATTCTTAGTATGTGTGTCTGTGAAGGGTTAAACCGTGTATCGAGACATACTGTGTCTCCTTATCATGCGTGTCTGTGAAGGGTTAAACCGTGTATCGAGACATATTATGTCTTCTTAGTGTGTGTGTCTGTGAAGGGTTAAACCGTGTATCGAGACATACTATGTCTTCTTAGTATGTGTGTCCGTGAAGGGTTAACCGTGTATCGAGACATTCTATGTCTCCTTAGTATGTGTGTCTGTGAAGGGTTAAACCGTGTATCGAGACATGCTATGTCTTCTTAGTATGTGTGTCTGTGAAGGGTTAAACAGTGTATCGAGAGACACTATGTCTCTTTAGTATGTGTGTCTGTGAAGGGTTAAACAGTGTATCGAGAGACACTATGTCTCCTTAGTATGTGTGTCTGTGAAGGGTTAAACAGTGTATCGAGACATACTATGTGTATGTGTGTCTGTGAAGGGTTAATCAGTGTATCGAGAGACAATGTGTCTTCTTAGTATTGAACTGGGGGAATGATAGGAATCGTTACTATATTATAATGATACAGAAGCCACACCGAAATATTAAAAGTTTGATAGTGTTAATGCTGGTGGAAATAGGATGTTGGTAATATTTGTAAGAAACAAGTATAAGTTATAGATAATGAATGAACAATCCTTTTTTTAATGCTAATGATGCCCCAAACTGTGTAAATCATTGAGATACAAAGTACAATTACCCATCATCATCCTCCTCATCGTCGTCATCCTCATCATCATCATCATCATCAACATCATCATCATCATCACCGTCGTTGTGGTTATCACATACATCATAATTATCATCATGACTCAACACGTTCAACGTTATAACGACTGGCATCGTTATAATTGCAAATTAGAAGTTTAACATCACAAATCATAACATGACTTTTGATTGTTTGATCGATCCCCATTAACGCCACAGACCAGTGTTGGGGCCAGCCATATGTTCAATCATGAAAGGCACACACGCTACTTGCTCTATTGCAGGCACCCCGACCACCAAACATGACACAACACAGAGCCGGACATTCTATGGATCAACGAATCTGAGAAAAGCAGGTGATCAGCCCACTACTGTCCACAACTCTTTATTGACACCATGATCAATTACGGAGATGCTGTTTCAGACAAGCAGGTGATCATCCCATTACATCCATACCACCTTTACTGGCACCATGAGCAATATCAATCAAAGACAGGCCATTAAACAAATTACTATAGCCCCTGTGGGAACCCCCTCAGCTATTGATTAAAAAACACTTGGAACTCCCCAGAACTAGATTGATGAGGGCACTTTAAACAAAAGTGCATTGAAATATTTTGGCTACATTTTGTCAGGCCGATATTGATAACTCAATCTGTCAGGGCACTAACACAATGATGTCATCCCCTTTCGTCTCAATCAAAATAAATGTAAAACAGAAAATAATAGAAATATAACGCAGTTCAACCTGGCTATGGACTTGGCCCTAATTTATACACGAATATATTGACAGAAACACACCACCGGAATTTCATTTTCTCCCTCGTAATTTAATCCAAACATATTTCCTCATTATTGAATGTCAATACTCGCCGAGGCGCGAAGCCTATTGACGAGATTGGAGTGTAACGTCAAGGTCAATGTCGTCAACATTGAATTGTAGCAATTAACATTATGTGTGTTTCATAGTTCCTTCACCTTTCACATTTCTATCTCCAATTATGTTCGTTACTGCCATGACTAGCCTCCACAAAGAGACATACTTTTAACACAGAGGTCGTGTATATCATGATATGTTTCGGATGAGATATGTTGTCAAGATTATACATAATTGAGCATCATCTTTTTATAGGGGGTCCCAGTGGCTCAGAGGTATGGTTATGACCTTTAAAGCGAAATGTACCCAGTGGCGACATTTTTTGTTTTTCTTAATAAAACTCGGTAAAACTTATTTGCCACTCCCCTGATCCGATGAACGTAGATGGGATCAAGAATCTGGTCTTATCGGAGACGGACGATAAATTCGGAAGTCCCTTGTGCATCATGTCAAAACGCATCATGCACAAATAATCAGGCAAAATGATTATATGATTTTTAACATGCTAATGAGCAAAACTCGAAACTTGGGAATGAATGAGTCCACAGAGTGTATATTATATTTTGATTTTACACATTGCCACGAATCACCCATTGTTCTTGATAAAGTGTTTGTTTGTTTCATCGAACCCCATTAATACCGCACAAAGCAGTGTTGGAGCCAACCCCATGTTCAGCCATAAAAGATACACAAGATACCCGGTATAGATCAAGGCACCCCTACTACCAAGAATAGCTGAAACAGGTTTGGAAATCCTCTGGATCAAAGAATTCCAGACAAGTAGGTGATCAGCCCACTGTGTCCTAAACTCTTTATTGACGCCATGAACAAATTAATGTAGCCCTTTAGGACACCTCCTCAGCTAGGTAAGAACTGGGAGAATTTACCACATTGGGCGTTTCTTGATAAAGTATAAGATGACATTAATTGTTGATTTTGTGATTTTGAGTATACTGCGTTTTGTGTTGGAACCCTTCACTTGTTGTCAGCACTTCTCATACTTCTCAGAATCCGAATTTATCAGTTTCCAATGATGTAAGTATCTTCTTGTTTACTGGTCGTTCATTCAGACCATTCAGACTACAACAACACGACTAACTAAAATAACTCATTATATAGCTACTAATGCTAGTCTGGGACAGTCAGATGAGAACGCTCTTAAATCACACGAACTTTATAAATGGATTTCGTGGATTTGGATGAATAAGAATTATTATCATTATTATCATTATCATTATTATTATTATTATTATTATTATTATTATTACTAAAATTACTGTCTTTAATATTGTACCCCAACACACACACACATTAATTGTCCTCTAATGACACATCAATCTATTGTGTTGTTTTTTTTTGTCAACGCCTCTCCCTCGTGTTCCAACCTTTTCTTGGTGTTTGCGTAAGAAGCAGATGATGAATGTGTCCCATCCTCATTGGCCATTTCCAGCAGCAATCTGCCCCTGGTATCTCTAAAGTAATTACGTCTGGTATTTCCACAACTTCTTCCCCATCTGACATTTGAATTCAAATTTGGTCTTATTAACACGATTCACGATTCTCAGATAATGAGATTTACGAGAGATATTTTGGTTGGGATTATTCTTGTTAAAATGTCTAATTCAGCGTTTGCCCTTCATTATATCATCTTCTAATCTAATGTTCAAAGAATAGCACAAATGTACGTCTGGACTGGAATCTGGTTTAGGACACGCACGTCTAAGATGATTGGGCATATTTCTCCTCAGTAACTTTTGCACATTTTAGTTTACGATATTTTGAGATTTGAGAGTAATGGACACAAAGAAAATGTTCTTTATTTCATGTTCCACATCAAGCAAAAACAATGACATTTCAACCTACCGTCTTTATGGGTTGTTTTTTTACGTTTGTGAATAACAATAAGTTTGTAGCCAACTAGAGAGGGGTTGGAAAAGGCGAGTGAAAGACAAAACCACTATTCACATTGTTTGTGGTTGACTTTGTTTTTTTGTTTGTATTTGCGTTGCTGTTTGTTGTAGAAGGGAAATACCCGTAACGTTCCTATGTCCTTGTATTATTGTCTTTTTTGGAAGACGACTTCTAGAAGATGGACACACGGACTGACTTCTTCATGACAAGACAATACCAACTTGGAAAGCGTATACGAATAGGTCAGAAACCGTTTCGTTGGTAGGTATGGCTATATATTTATTCTGATGGCTGTGACTGCAAAGCCGGAGAACAAAAGGGTCAGCCACATACTCCAAGAATGCACAAACCTCGCGCCCCTCAGATCCGAATGTTGTGACCTGAACCAACAATTATGGGCCACTGCTGATGGCCTTAGGAAAACTTTCCAGTTCACAACATCTGCTGGAATTAGACTGTAGACAACCGTCGAACGCAAAGAAGAAGAAGACTTATTCCGATATTCACAACAGTGAAAAAAACCCATAAAGGTTTCTTTTTCTATAGTAATACGCATTCTATCACCAGTGGAACAACGACGAGACACATGTATATTATACTCTCCCCAATTGGTATTGCCTTGTCATAAAGAAATCATCCTGCGTGCCTATCAGCCATAATGCATCTGTACATTATAAGATGTATCCTATCACCGCCAGAACAGCCACGAACAAACTCAAGAGGTATACGGCTATTTATCTGCACTTTCTATTGGTGAGATCTCATCTCGTATCAAAAGTGGTTCAACAGAAGTTAAGATCCGCTCTGAATTTACAGGACAGAGCGGCGGTGAAAACTATAAAAGGCCCAGAGGGGAAAAAACCCTGCCCAGCGGGATTTGAACCCTGGCCGTCCGCATCTAGAAGCACATGACTGTGAATGACTCGACCTCGCTCTCGAAAGGCACATTATAGCAAAGGTCTTTCCCAATCCAATGTTATGCCACGCGAGGGGCAGACTAATTAGATACAACTAGATCGTCCGTGTAAAATATATCGAATTATCTATTTAGTTATCGCATGAGAGAATCTAATCACGGGTCGAATGAGCGTGGTTACCAGCCCGGTTTGCTCATCAGCTAGTTTTAATCTGGTCGCCACTCATTCTGGTAAAATACGACGTTATAAAATCATTTTTATCGTTATCAATTGGAAAACTAGCGACTGAATGTTTCCTTCTAGTAAGTAGTGATTAGTTAGAAATAAGAACCGCTGAAGTCACTACATTATAATTAATATGCCGCAACAATAATTCTTTTAATCGAAAGCTTTACGGCTTGGGACTTGCTTAGGTATTTTGGTGAGGACACCCAGACAAACAAAAACAAA
This sequence comes from Tritonia tetraquetra, assembly GCA_030265355.1. NCBI lineage: Eukaryota > Metazoa > Mollusca > Gastropoda > Nudibranchia > Tritoniidae > Tritonia > Tritonia tetraquetra. Next base: position 7,638 of record JARBEQ010016855.1, on the reverse strand, counting down.
CAGACAAAAGCATGGATGTAGTTAGTAACACCATGATAAAGAAAAGTTACCAAAAGGGAAGTGGCCACCTGGAGTCAATAACTTCAAAGTTGTAGTCTTTTTTTTTTAGAAATCAACAAAGTTTGTGACGTAAGCAAGTATTCTATAATAATTAGTAGGAGTAACAATAAATGATACATAATCATATTAAAACAAACACTACACACTCTTTTGACCAAGAATCCTTTAACTTCCTCTCCGGGTGGCTAATTAGCTCAGTTAGTTAGAGCGTGTCTCTGGCTAGGCGGTGTTGTTGTACGCCGTGGTGTGAGTTCGATTCCTACTGTCGACATTCCACTTTTCTTTTTCTATGGCTATTTTCTCGATTGTTTCTGGCATTTCCACATTGTTCATCCTTGCTTGATTGCATTACTAGTGTCTGCTCCCCTTTATAGCAATAATGACCAAGAGACGCTGGAGATGGCTCGGACGCGTTATGCGGAGGGACTCTAGTTATACCTCAAAGATAGCCCTTCACTGGACCCCAGAAGGAAAGCGTAAAAAAGCCGACCAAGGACAACATAACGAAGGACGATTGAAAAAGAGATGGAATCACTCAAGCACACTTGGGGGACTTTGGCACCGTTGGCGCAGGACATGCAGAGGTGGAGGTCTTTTGTTGCTGCCCTAAGCGCCAGTGGGCGTAGCAGGATATAGTAGTGGCTCCCCTTTAAGTCATGTATATGTACTTTCCTTGTATTCCTTAATGTCCTTAGGCTTTATAGATTCGTATGGTCGGAGCTTAACCCGGTCTCTGTAGCGTAAAACGGACAAGTGATAGTATCCGCAGTATACTCACCCAAATCTCAGTTCATTTTTACACTTGGGTGTAATGGTGTAAACGGAGTAGCCGGACTCGGAACTCACGACCTTTGCCATGGAAGTCCGTTGCCCAGACCGCTCGGCTACCTTGCCTCCTAGTGTTACACAAGTCCTTTTTATATTCTGAGTATTTTGTTACTTTCATTTCCATCTGTTTATATTTAGCGTTAGGAAAATACGACTGTACCCTTCTAGGAGGTGACTAATTAGCTCAGTTGGTTAGAGCGTGGCCTCGGTCTCCGGCTAGGTGGTGTTATCGTACGCCCCGGTGTGGGTTCGATTCCCACCGTCGTCTTTTCCACTTTTCTTTCTATGGCTATATTTTTGGTATTTTCTGGCACTTAAAACATGTTCATACCTTGATTCGTCCTTCTAGGAGGTCGTGGTCGTCGTTGGTTAATAGGCTTGTAGTTTTCCAAAGCAGATAAAGATAGAGGATTGAATATGTATAAATCGGAAAAAAAATCATTTCCATGGACATCCCTATTGGAAAGGCGAATTGCCTTTGCTTCAGTTAGAATTGAACTCTGGTTAACATGGCCAGGATAGTCTAAATTCTTTGACGCAGACATCCGATTAATTTTGTCTACGGTTACAAGTGATATATATATATATATATATATTATTTATGGTATGAGATTATAAAACTCCTGAGGTAAAAGCGGATTAGGTCAATTGGTATAGCTCTGGCAAGGCAGTGTTGCCGTTGGCTGGTGTGGGCTCGATCTTGGCTTTCGACATTTCCCGTTCATGTTTTAAATGGCTTTTTTCTGGTACTTTCACATTTTCCATCCTTTCTTGATACTATACTGAATACCATTCTCTCTCCCTTCTTACCCATATAGTCCCCATCCAAAGCCACCCCACCACCCCATTCTCTCTCCCTTCTTACCCATATAGTCCCCATCCAATGCCACCCCACCACCCCATTCTCTCTCCTTTCTTACCCATATAGTCCCCATCCAATGCCACCCCACCACCCCATTCTCTCTCCCTTCATACCCATATAGTCCCCATCCAATGTCACCCCACCACCCCATTCTCTCTCCCTTCTTACCCATATAGTCTCCATCCAAAGCCACCCCACCACCCCGTTCTCTCTCCCTTCTTACCCATATAGCCCCCATCCAAGGCCACCCCACCACCCAATTCTCTCCCTTCTTACCCATATAGTCTCCATCCAATGCCACCCCACCAAAACCACCCACCCACTTTTTCTCCATGTCCTAATAAGCAAATCTCGAACTATACGGACACCTTATTCCCACGTTCTCATTTCACACCTACTTTGCTAACCAGCTTTCACCGCGTCAACTTTCCGAGCAAGTTTCCTGTCCACCACCATCGTCAAAGATCTGTTTGAGTTTAAATCACACCCAGCCCAAATAATAATAATGATAATAATGATGATAATTATAATAATAATAATGATGATGATAATAATAATGATAATAGTAATGATAATAACAATGATAATACGGATGATGATAATAATGATGATGATAATAATAATGATAATAATAATGATAATAGTAATGATAATAATAATAATGATACTACTGATAATAATAATAATGATGATGATAATAATAATGATAATAATAATAATAATGATGATGATGATAATAATAATGATAATGATAATAATGATGATAATAATAATGATAATAATAATGATAATAATAATAATAATGATAATACTGATGATGATAATAATGATGATGATAATGATAATGATAATAATAATGATAATAGTAATGATAATAATAATAATAATGATAATACTGATAATGATAATAATGATGATGATAATAATAATAATAAAAATAATAATAATAATAATGATGATGATATTAATAATGATGATAATAATAATATTGATACTAATAATAATGATAATAATAATAATGATAATAGTAATGATAATAATAATGATAATAATGATAATAATAATGATAATAGTAATGATAATAATAATTATAATAATAATTCTGATAATAATAATAATGATGATGATAATAATAATAATAATAATGATGATGATATTAATAATGATGATAATAATAATTTTGATACTAATAATAATGATAATAATAATAATGATAATAGTAATGATAATAATAATGATGATAATGATAATAATAACAACAATAATGATAAAGTTTATTTGTATAGCGCCTTATGTCAAAACTTCAAGGGGCTTTACAATAGTCTGACACTCCATATCCATACTACTTATCCATATCCTGCATCATTATGAATATACAATTGTACATAGATGTCTACAACAAGAATGAATACAATAGTACTCATAATGAATAACAATCGTATGATAATAGATACAACAAATCATCGTCACCACCACAGAAAAGGATATTTTCTAGTTATGATAATAAATCCTTCTATGATAAATAATAGATCATTTCTTTGTTCCTTGCAATAGCATTTTCCATACCTCGGGGTTTTTTTTTCATCTTTTCCCCCCTTCTTTATCATCGTTTTTCCATCCTCCTGATTCCCAGGCCTCCTTTCTCTTCATTTCTCTTTGTTTTCCTTTCTCCAACTTTCCACCCACACACCATCCCAATAATACACTAGCCCAGAAACAGGGCACGGTTATTAGTGCCACAATTAGCCAAATGCACACACTAATTTGATGATGACTAGTATGCATGTACAACCCAAGGGGGAGCCAATCAAGAATTATTGCTAGCGATTATCTCCCGTTTCCACTTGACGAGGTCGGCATGCGAAAAGACAATTACCGCTCTGATATTTAATGTTGCAACCAAGAATGATTGCAGTCGCTCATTTGCGTAGATACGCTATGACATCTTACGGTCAGTGCTGCAAATGTTCGAAAGAATGTGATGGCGGATAAAAGTGTTGGGAAGAAGCAGGTGTATTATTTCAAATACGACTCTTATGTCATACTCTAAAGCTGTGCGCAGACAAGAACAAGTAACTCGTTTCTTTCAAATTTGTTTTACTTGTTCTTTGGAGTGTAAAAAGAAGACTAAGAAGTAAAGTAAAGCATAGCATTTATATAGCGCACATCCACGAAGTTCGTCATGCTCTATGCGGTTTACAATGTATAGTTTACCCCCGGCAGGCCATAACACTCATATATCCACCTTAACTTTATGAGGAGTATACAGTGCGAACTGCCATTTATGCGCTTCAGCACTAGCATTCTGACAAGATCATTTGCTGCCCTTAACTGGGTGCTCATTTACACCTGTTTCGAGTAAGGTAATCATAGAAAGTACCTTACCCAAGGGCACAGCGCCCGAGTGGTCACCCACCCAGACACTGATCACAGTCAATGATTCTTGATTACGCTGACGGCACCCGGAACGTGTAGAGGGACTTTGTAGATCTTCTTTCTTTCGTATCCAATTCCATGTTACTATTACAGTTTAGGGCTCGCTCTATGAGGTAGTTTTATTCCGGATCAAGATATTAGACCAAGCAGGTGATCAACCCATTGTGACTTTTTGTAGTAGGAATTAATTTTGACCTCGGAACTTCGTAGACATACGTTTTGTAAGTGTTCTCTTTCAGGCTATCAATGTTGACAGTATACAGTGTCAGCGTTAGTGTGATTCTATCTTTAGTTTCTTAGTATGGATCAGGATCTCGTCTTGTCTGACACCCATGATGGTATTCGTGCAGTGACGCACCCTTTTTGTCCCATTCTCATTTCCAGTTTGCCCAAATTGGTATAACCTCCCAGTTTGTATCAATAGCTAAGGGGGTACCCAGAAGGGCTGCCCACAGTGGTAGACCCTCCGAATTTGTATCAAAGGCTGAAGGGGCACCCACAAGGCTTGATGTTGATCAGTGTATTGCCCATGGTGCCAGTAAAGAGTTGTGGATACAGTGGGCTGATCACCTGCTTGTCTGAGACTTTCTGTTCCAAAGATATTCTGGCTCTGTGTTCAGTCGTCTTTGGTTGTCGGGTTGCCTGCATTTATGGTAGGTGTCGTGTGTGCCTTTCATGTCTAAACATAGGGCTTGCCTCAACACTTTTAGTTTGGTATTGATGAGGCTCAAACAAAGATGTGCAACAATAGATTGATGTGTTGAAGTACCGCTAAAGAATGCAAGTTTTGGACACTTATGACAACAGAGTCAACATTGGTGAGTATATCCAACTTGGGCTCTATCAATCACTGAGCTAGTGGTCTGTTATTGGTTTCTGTCTTCTTAGTGTAGAGTGCTGTTCGGCTCTCTGTCCCCCACACCGGGCTCACCCCATGCACCACACAGTACAAAAGGGCTTGATATGTACGAATGAAGAGGATTTATTTTGAAAGCATCGAGTACCCGTACAAAGTCCACCGGCAATACACTTGTATAGGAAATCGAGCTAGACACCAGATACAATCCCTTGTACAGAGTAAAAACTTAAAATGACATGGACATTTAATTTCTAGGATAACTGTTTGTCCAGCGTTCAAGCAGGCAAGTCGTAGTGCTCACTTTCGTCCAGGCAATGTGAAGACTCACGTACTGGTGTAGATGACCTGACAGATGTTGCCCATTGTATGATTTTGGTCGATAAGATAAGATAATAATAATAATAATAATAATAATAATAATAATAATAATAATAATAATAATAACAATGATAATGAAAATAATGCAAGCCAAATGTATACAGTGCCTTCCAATGTGATAGCTCAGGCCGCTTTACAAGCCATGGCGATAATACTTAAATAAAGTACATGAACATAAAAAGATATAATGCATCCACAATCCACGTATTGTAAAAAATAGCAAACACATTTTTAATACAGCAAACTAATGGTCAGTGTAAGCTTTTTAAAAGTAGTACTTTTTCAGGCTCGATTTAAAAGTATTAAAGGACTGAGCCAGCCGTACATCGTGAGGTAAAGAATTCCATATTTCAGCGACTTGCGATGGTAACATTTGCTGACAGAAAGTTTTGAGCTAAATTTAGGGCTTCTGTATTGTGGTCTTACTTTGATGACCGCAATGGTCTATAAGGTGTGACAAGTTCTTTGAGGTAAGTGAAACAGTGTGCTTCGTTCAGGTATGCATTTGTTGCGATTTTGTAGTGTATGCGGGACTTGAATGGCAGCCAGTGTCGGTGTTTCGGAATTGAGGTTATGTGCTCTGTTTTTTTAAAGTCTCATGACAAGTCTAGCGGCGTTGATTTGTATTTGTTGCAGTTGGCTGATTTGTGTGGATGGTAGCTCAGCTCGCAGAGGGTTGCAGTAATCTAATCTAGGTAGAATGTAAGAACATTTTTTGTGTAATGATTAATTCCATATAGCATACACATTCCTTAAGCGTGAAATGTGACATTCCATAAATATGTAAGTTGGACACCATGAGAAATCCAAGGTTTCTTCTCCACAAAGGTTAACACATTTTATGTTGGCAGAATCTATTTTAGTTTTAGTTCCCATTATAATTACTTCTGTTTTGGTCTCATTTGGTTTTAGTTTATTGGATGACATCCAAGAATAAAGTCTAGTGACACATTCATTAAGCGAGTATGCCACATAAGGGAGTTGTGCCATTTCTACAGATTTGTATAACTGGGTGTCATCAGTGTGTATGTAGTTATTTGAACTATACTCATTAATGATATCATGTACAGGTTGTGGGTATAATGAAAAGGGAATAGGACGTAGAAATAAAGAATGGAGGATGCTAATTGCTTTCTATTGCTTATAATATATGAGCTGAACCAGTTCATAGCAGTGTCACCACTAATGACTGATTGATAACGTTAGTGATATGAAGTAAAATAACATCAAGGCAATTAAGGAACAGGTTTGCTGGCAATGGATCAAGTTCACAAAAAATTGTCGATGATTTGATAATTACGGATTTAACGAAATCTTCTGTGACATGTTTAAAGGGAGAGAAGACATGCCCTTCAAATTTGTCGATTTCATGCTTAGGCGTCTTCTTCTTCTTTTTCTTCTTCTTCTTCTTCTTCTTCGTCTTCGCGTCTCCGTTCCCAGTGGAGCACATGCCGTCACCAAAGGCTTTCCACTCTCTCCTGTCTTGAGCTAAGGATGTCAGCTCCCTCCAAGTCTTCATTTCCCTTTTCATCTCCCTCTCTGTCTCTCTTCTCCATGTCAAACTTTGTTTTGCAATGTTTAGTCTCGGTTGTCGCAAGGTGTCACCTATCCATCTCCACTTCTTTTTCAAACGCTCTGTTGCTACTGGGAGCTGGCCAGTTCTGTTGTACAGTTCTGCATTATTGATCGTATCTGGTCAGTGGACATTCATGATGCGTCTCAGACAACTATTGGTAAATGTTTGGAGTTTCTGTTATGTTGATTTATGTGTTCTCCATCGTTCTGTGCCATATAAAAGGACAGACTTAACATTGGAGTTGAAGATCCTTAACTGTGTCCTCTCGTATGCTTATTCGTAATGGCATCTACATTTCTTCTTGTTGATTGTATAGATGAAAAAGTGATTGGGTATTTCAGGAAAGTGATTATTTTTAATTGCTTGGTGTTTTTTTGTTATCAATCATTGATATATTATGCTATCCTGGTATGGAGATGAAGATGAGTATTGAAACAAAGTATGGAAATGTAAAATGAAATGCTTATCTGAATATTTACATAGAAACGGAACAATACATTGATAATAATAATACGCCTTATGTGGCAACATCTGCCCAGTTTCCTTATAGCTAAGGGGTTTACCACCAAGGCCTTATGTGGCAACATCTGCCCAGTTTCCTTATAGCTAAGGGGTTTACCACCAAGGCCTTATGTGGCA
>JARBEQ010016634.1:0-15988 GCA_030265355.1 Tritonia tetraquetra | reverse complement strand
AGAGAGAGCGAGAGAGCGAGAGAGAGAGAGAGAGAGAGAGAGAGAGAGAGAGAGAGAGAGAGAGATGTCAGAAAGAAACAATGGACACAAAAGGGTGTGTGTCCCGTCTCAGACATGGGACTTGGTAATCAGCAATATTAAAATTGAACTGGCTAATAATCTAAGTAGGTAGGAACCTACATTGTAAAATGATTTATTCTTATACACATATATAGACGTCCGATCTGTTTTTTTTTTGTTTTAGTAGGTAAGTAATAATAATATAATGATATTATAGCCTATTGTGTTCCAGTTATCAAGCATCGTGCACTGGCCACGCTGATCCAGCTCACGAACAACTAAAAAACAAATAAATATGATTGATACTAAAGTAAACATTTCGTCCATAATGTTAGATATTGATATTTCCCGTCTATAATATTTAATATGGATATTGGGCCTTTACATTCTTTTAAAAAATTGTCATATATTTATTTTAATATTTGGTCAAAATTAGCATTGTTTAATGAATAGAGAAACACATAATTGAAGCATCATACTATCTATGCAGGATAGTTTGTAATGTAGTTTCCAATGGCAAACAATTTTTCCTGAGTTTAATGTTAGGATTAGAATAAAAGTTGTTGAGTTCATAGATATGTTTGTAAAGTGGTCTAAAATAGAATCAGCTTGATTGAATCAATTTGTAGAGAACATTACTTTTGTTAATGCATAAAGAAACAATGCCCCACTAGAGTACAAAGTTGCTGCTGTGGAAGCATACAGGAGGTTCCCATGTCAACAGATGGTCGATTTCACTTTCAATAGGATTGTGCATACGTCTTCACATTTATCCATATCTTAACCTTAACATTTGAGATGACTGTAATGTCTCTGATATGACACAAACGACATGTAAAGAAGTGAACGCCAGTGTATTCTCAATATTAACAAGAGAACAATCCTTTGTTTTACAGAGTAACGAGGGGCAGTAACTCACACAATTCAGTCATACCTGGATTTACAATAGCTACCTCTCTTGCATTCACTACAATCATTCTGAAATCGTTACAATGGTCAAATACAACATGGAGGGTTTATATTCCATGTGGTCTGCAGTGCCCAATTAACAAAAAATGTATGTAAGTTGTCAAAACTCTGAGAGTGGCATCAGCGTTTAAATGTTGAATAAGATATTAATACCACATTGTAGGTTGTGTGAGTCATTTGTAAAAAAATGCTTTAAGCTGTTTTAGAATACAAGTTCAATATTTTGACAAAGTTTATCATTTCCTCTGATATCCTCGTTACATGTCATGCTATTTAAATTCTTAGAGTCTCATAATTATAAAGACCGCATCAATTTGTTTAGTGATCCAAATGTCTTTGGCAGGCATTGTTTGTGAATATCATATTTCAAAAGTTTTAAGTAAGTCCCATCTGTTCTTCAAACAAAAGAAAAAACTTTTTTGTCATGACACTGATTAGGTAGATGCTTTTCCATAGCATAAATGATGCCAAAATGGTTTCGATACAATGATGATATACATGTATTACTTTTGTTTAGGAGAATGGCCCCCTGTTATGTCCTATCTTTCTCTCATTTGCGATGCCCAAGAGATTCTGTCTTGGAAAAAAATGAGGCTCAGCTTAAAAAGGAAGATGACGTCAATGTGAGAACATGTGTTTATTCACATCTTGAAAATGTGAAGAAGACCCCTGACCCCCAAAGACAAGACATTACTCAGGATGTGAAACAGTATGTATCTAATACGGTGAAACAGTATATATCTAATATGAGTCTGAGAGTTCCATTGCCTTCTGAGTTAAATTTGTTATTCAGGACTTGCTATATTGATGAATTTGACACACAATAAGTGTCTCTAGAAATACAATGCACAAGATCAAATGACATAGTGGTTTATCATATGCTAATTTGTTTGATGAAGAGCTGATGAATTTCTGATCCAAATATACCTTCTATCGGTATTCATCTTTTAAAGTATATTATTGTGTTAAGAGTCTGACATAATGATGGTGCACCCTAATGATGATTAAAATAACACAGGAAAATCCTGCTATATATGACACTTGATACTTTCAGCCTTGACCTGAGTAAGTTTTGAGAACAGTGGTCGGAAATCATCCAGAAACTTTGCCCACTCTACCTTGTTGAAAAGATTTAACCTTGCATATGTTGAACCCCTGGCAGCCAAAGTTAATCTGACGCTGGCATTGTTTGGACGGTTTGTCAATGTATTTGAAGGTGAAATATTTTGAATATTTTGGCACTGAAAGCTACTTTCCCAAGGATGAGGTAACATAATGATCTTGTTTCTCTAAAAGAAAGCTCAAATTCAGATTTGTTGCTAAAGAATTAAATGTGAAGGGCTATACCAAATGGGTACAACCGTATTGGGAATGTCTCAAATGAAGATCCAGACTAAGAGGTCACAGTGCCTGGTAAGAGGCCCTGAGGTGACTACTACACCACTTATCTAGGGTACAGTGGGGTAATCTCCTATTTGCCCAAATCAAATGGATTCAAAGTAATAGGCGTGTGCCCGACTCAAGGATTGATTACACATGCATGGAAAAAGACTATATTATATCCATAAAAGGTAAAGAAATAGTTAGTAAATGAAGTCAAAATATATCTTTCTTTCTCTTTCTTTATTGATAACCTTTAGTACCTTTTGATGTGAGGTTTATGCATGATACACAAACTTTCACCATTGGTCCCTATTCAGTGACATCCTCTTTGCCTCTACAAGTCTAGATCCTCTTTTTAAAAATTATTTCTGAAACTGCATCCTGCCAGGCATATGGAATATCTTCTTTCTTTCCCAATTCCCTGTTACCATTACAGTGTAGGGCCAGCACTATGATGCTGGATTTCTCTGGATCAAGATATTAAGCCAAGCAGGTGATCAACCCACTGAGACCTTTGTGGTAGGAAAAAAATTGCCCAGACAGCGGCCTTTCGGCCTACTCCTTATCAATTTTCAACTGCCAAGGGTTCTTTACTGTGTGCAACCTGCACACAGGACCTCCAAGTTTATCATCCGTCTTCGATAGGACTAGGTTCTTTGATCCCACCCATCTGAATAGGATCAGGGGAGTGGCATATAGTTTTTCACAGAGTTTCAAGGTGAAAAATACTCGACAGTGTCGCTGCCGGGAATCGAACCCGGTACCTTTCGCTTCAGAGGCGAGAACCGTACCCCTGCGCCACTGGGACCCCTCATATGAAATAATTGCTAAGGAATAGAAGCCAATAGAATACTTTTAAAGATAATATTAGCTTGGAAATCTAAAAAAGTACCAGGAGCAATAAAATGATGTGAAAATTATATAATTAAGTGTACCATGTATAGTTTATGCTAGGATCTTAGAAAAGAAACTAAGAAGTATTGTTGAAAGTAAATTGTTAGAATGCCAAAGTGAGGGAGTATGCAACATTACATATTTAGTCTTAGACTAATAATTGAAAAAACTTATAGGTATAATTCATGTTTGTTTGGTAGACCTACAAAAAGCTTTTGACTCAGTAAAGAGAAAACAATTATGGAAGGCCTTGATAGAACATAATGTTGATCAGAAACTAATAGAAGCAATATAATCTTCTTTCTTTCTTTCTTATCCAATTCGCTGTCACATTGCAGTGTAGGGCCAGCACTATGACTATGAGGCTGGATTTCCCTGGATCAAGATATTGAGCCAAGCAGGTGATCAACCCATTGTGACCTTTGTGGTAGGAATTAATTTTGCCCGGACAGTGGCCTTTCGGCCTACTCTTATCGATTTTCAACTGCCAAGGGTTCTTTAACATGCACACGGGACCTACAAGTTTATCGGCCGTCTCCGATAGGACTAGGTTCTTGATCCCACCTACCTGAATAGGATCAGGGGAGTAGCTAATGGGTTTTCACCGAGTTTCAAGGAGAAAAATACCTGACATTGTCGCAGCCGGGATTCGAACCCGGTACTTTTCGCTCCAGAGGCGAGAACCATACCTCTGCGCCACTGGGACCCTGATTGGAGGACAATAACAAAGCTAATGGTCAAGTTACCGAACCTTTCGGGCCTTGCTTTGCATACCCTTTATTGCCTATCTGTTTGGAAATTTCATATTCACATTTTCAAACATACACTTCTTGAAATCAATATATTATATAAATGATACTAATAGTGATCAAAACAGAGATAATAAAGATGATTTAATGCCCTATGAGGACACTAGTTTTTGGTTTAGATTGGTTTGACATGAAATTGGATATCACACAGGGTACAGTGCACAATTCAGTCTTTTTCCTTTCCCTCCAATATAGATCCACTGTTGATTATTTACGGTTTACAATGTTTATATTGGTATGACATAAAGAATTAAATATCACACATAGTCTTTCTTTCTTATCCAGTCCCCTGCTACCATTACAGAGTAGGGCCCGCCGCTCTATGAGGAGGTTTTACTCTGGATCAAGATATTAGGCCAAGCAGGTGATAAGCCCCCTGACTGTTTTGTGGTAGGAATTAATTTTGCCCGATTTTTCTCGATTCCCAACTGCCAAGGGTTCATTAACATGCGCAACTTGCACACGGGACCTCAGAATTTATCATCCGTCGATAGGACTAGGCTCTTGATCCCACCTACCTTTATAGGATCAGGGGAGTGGCAAAAAGGTTTATACCGAGTTTTATGAAGAAAAACAACATCGGTACCTTTCGTTTCAAAGGCCAAAACCATACCTCTGAGCCATTGGGACCCCATCACATGGAGCTAAATATCACACATAGTACAGTGCACAATTCTATCTTTGTCTCTGCAGTATAGATCCGCTGTTGGTAATCTACGGTTTACAATGTTTATATTGGTATGACATAGAATTGAATATCACACACAGTATAGTGCCCACAATTCTATCTTTTTTAAAATCTCCAATCTAGATCACTGTTGGTAATCTACGGTTCAGCAATAGGGACATTGGTTATGTGGAGTACATCCGCAGTGAGACGGTCACCGCCATGTCCACCCCCATCGTGGTTCTGATTGTCATCATCAGTCTCACCGTGTTGGCCCTGGTTGTACTGTTTTGGGTGATGAGGAGACAGAGATGTGGCTTCTTTAAGTAAGTGATTCCTGCGAGTTTGGTGCTCACTGTCATTGTTGTTAGAAGATCGAATAGAAATGTCTTGTGGATAAATGGCTGGGGAATAGGGGGGTATCTTCTCTTCTAACATATAAAGAAGAAAACCAACAAATTTGCGAAGAATGCTCTGAATAACTATCATTTTGAACATTCCTTGGCTTGTAAAGAGAGCATATCGTAGGTGTCCCAACAAATTCATGGAGATTTTTCTTGACCTTTGACACACCTTGTAATGATGGCAAAGCTTTTGAAATGGACCAATGAAATCGTGAGAAATAGTACACGAGCACTCTGCGCTTCTCAGTTCTATTTTTACATCAGTTTTTTTTTTGTCTCTCCTGTAATAACAACACTTAAGGTTTGCTTGCGACACTGATGATATATCCTTTAAGTTCATGGGGTAGGTGTTTAATCCAGTTTCTGTAGCATGACGTGGACAAGTGATAATTTGTCATGGACTGGTTAGGAGACTGGTCTATTGCAGATTACTTTCCCACCCCTCAGATGGCAATACCCTATTTTTGCAGGGGCTGAGTGAGGTACAAAATATAATTTCTTGCCCAAGAAAACAGCATATCGCCAGGGGTGGAATTCGAACCCCTGGCCCTGGAAGTCAGCTGTCAAAAACACGCGACCACCTTGCTGCCTAGGCATATACTGTGTACAGAACAATAGATATTACCTTAATACTTACTTATCATTGCTTTAAGGTTTTGTCATATTGATGACTTTTAACTCATTCCGTACTGTGAACCGAATGGTCGGCTCCCGAGACTGATTCATTTACTCTTTGAACCGACCGATTGGCTCTATGATAATAGCGTTATATTTCGTTATCCGTCAAACTAATCCTTATTTTGAAGGAACATATTAGTAAACAAAGTTGCGAATGTCTGGTCGTCTGTAAGTTGATTTGTTGTCAAGTTAGAGCCTTTTTTCTGGGATGGGTGTCGTGGCCGTAGTTGCAGCTAAAAATTGGTCAGTCCAAACGTAAAAAACTAGCAGTACTGAATGAGTTAAAAAATGTATTTTGATAGTTTTACCCAAGTTGAAAGTTCAGATTTATACATACCTTTTCAATTAAAATTGTTTATTATATATCAGCTTTTAAGAAAAAAATATTTCTTATTCCAGCATTAGAGGGATGAAGAAAAGAATAAAATTAATAGAGAAATATTGAAATCTCTGAATATTTGATTACAAATGAAATGGGGGCTGCTGGAAGTTATGCACCAAAGGGTAAAATGAAAAAAACTTCCAAAGGATGAAGGACAGAACTATTGTGGTTAATACCCTTTCTCAGCTAACTAACAACACAGACAACAAACATATAACACTTAACACATAGATCTGTGAAAATGCTTGCAAATCAGTTGTGTAAAATGCGTCTGACCCGTGGGACAGCCAGGTAAGAACTGAGGAAAGGTATTAACCCGAAATGTTTATTCATCACGTCCTTTGGAAGTTTTTTTTCATTTTCACTCATTGAATATTTGATTGCATTGTCTTTTGAACTGTTGTGAATTGGTATTGAACTGACTTTTTTTTTTTTTAAAGACCAAAACACGATCATGAAGGAACGCTCCAATATACTGCAAATCGTGATGCTCACGCCGGTTTGATTGGCCCAACCAGTCCGAGGACTCTGAATTTGGATAATGGTATGTGTGTGACAAGTCTGTTCAATTTCCGTTTAGTTAGTTAAGGAGGTGTGGGGTGGGGTGGGGGATCTGTAGCGCAATGATGGTTAAATCCTACGCCTCTGGATATAGCGGTCCGGACTCGAGACCTGTCTTGTGCAGGATTTTATCTCTGGACCTTTCACTTTCAGAATTTGTTATGGCTCTGTCCGGGGATTTTCATGGAATCTTTTCAAGATCTGTTGAACAGCATTTTAAAAAAATGACTTTTCTGTGTTGAAAAGAACGTAAAACTAAAAGTCCAAACTTCTTTAGAACTCTTTTGTTTTGTTTAGCTATCATTGGTTTCATCATCTAACACACTGAATCAGTCCATGTTGTCAAGCAATGGATTGGAATAGGTGAGGTTTGTACTTGCATGGAGAACACTAAAGCCTGATCAAGTGGTGTTGTGTCCTTTAAAAAAAATAGTTGAATCTGCTTACCTCACTTGGCTCGGGTGTTAACAAGTACTTGTCAGAAAATCCCCTTACAGACAGCTCACACCATAATATGCTCTCTAAGGAGTTGAGAAGGTTGCTGAATGTTTTTTCGATCATCATACTGGTTTTTTTCTTTGTCTGTCATTTATATCTTTGTTTCATGAATTATCCTGACCTGCCAAAATTTCTCAAAGGGCCTGTTTTCACCCTTTTTATTGGATGATCTTGGTTAGTTAAAAAAAATATATTGTTCCTCTTTCTCTATACTAGTGTCCTATTTTTTTTGTCCTGTTTTTACTTTTGTTATGGTTGGCAGGCCTGACTAGGGGTCCGAGTGGCGCAGAGGTGCGGTTCTCGCCTCTGAAGCGAAAGGTACCGGGTTTGATTCCTGGCAGCGACACTGGTATTTTTCTCCTTGAAACTTGTATCAAGAGGAAACTCAGTGAAAAGTTGTATGCCCACTCCCCTGATCCTATTTAGGTAGGTGGGATCAAAGAACCTAGTCCTATTGGAGACGGACGATAAACTCGGAGGTCCTGTGTGCATGTTGCGCTGTCAAAGAACCCTTGGCAGTTGAAAATCGATAAGAGTAGGCCGTAAGGTCGCTATCTTGGCAAGATTAATTCCTACCACAAAGGTCACAGAAAGCCAGCCTCATAGTGCTTGCCCTACACTGTACTGGTAAAAGGGAACTGGATAAGAAGGTAGGCCTGATTATCATCTTCTTTTTTTTCTTTCTTTGCAGACTACACTGATGGAGGTGCATATCCCTACGGTGCAAGTGCTGGGACGTCTCATCAAGCTCAAATTGACAAAGAGACGTTACGTTTGATTGAGTCTGAGAACTTATTGGTGGACAGAGATTGCCTGACTCTTGCAGATGAGATTGGAAAAGGTGAGCTCAAGTGAAAGGTTGTTGTGGCAATTTGCCTTGATTTCAAGCATGTTTGAATTATTTTTTTAGACAAACATACCACAGATGACTAGTTAGAAAAAAGAAAAAAAATTACAGCCTTTGCCATGGGTGTCTACAGTCATCAAATTATCTTCACAGAGAAACAAAGGAAATTATTGATTGCATGGAGGGATATTATTTCACGAGTGATCTTCCTTAAATCTTAACTTATTCTCGCAGAATGTTTTTTGATGTGAAAATTTCAACTCTTGAGTGAGATTTAATCACTTTTTCTAAATATGAACACTGTTTACCTATTATTCAGGTGAGTTATGTGGCCGGCGCTGAAATGACTTACCTGTGTCGATAGAGCCCTAAAACAGCTAAAAAACCAAAAACAGTTATGTACTTATTGAACGTTATGACTCAAGACTATTGTAAAGATGATGGAGATAGATTTTCGTATTCGTTGATCATTGAAAAAACTAGCTCTGAAAGTTTTCTTATGGTTCTTGAGATATCATTTTTGTCTGCACTCTGTCATTTTCTCTTATTTTTCCATAAACCTGTGGCAAAGCACTGCAGTAAGGGCTCACCGTTGTGGCATTGTAAGGATTAAACTGGAATGATAATACCTTTTGAGAGGTGTCTGTTATGAAGTAGTTAAGATGATAAAACTACAGAATTTGTAAACCATGCTGAATTATCTTCTCTTTTCTTTTCAGGTAATTTTGGCTGTGTGAGACGAGGATTCCTCACATTACCAGATCAAAAAGGAGACATTTTGGTGGCAGTGAAAACTCTCCATGGTGAGTATCCCATCTTCCTACATCATGACACTTCACCTAGATACTGTCTGCTACCACAGAGAACTATAAAGTTCTAACGTTTAAAGTTTTTACGCCCTTTTCAACACAGAAAAGTCATATTGAAAGGCGGTTTAATAAAACTTGAGCATATTCCACGTGAATCTCCAGGGCACAAAAAATCCTGCATTAGGCGGGACTTGAAGCTGGGCCTTCACATCAAAGCAAGTGACTTAACCCATGTGCTAGGAACTGCAGTTAAGTTCACTGGTTTATCACAACTCAGTTAATCGCAACTTTTTCCAAGAAACAGAATTAATTAATTCTATATGAAAGTCACTGGTTAATCGCAACTTCTGATAATCGCAACAATTTTGCCACTCTCGTCGTGTTGCGAGTGAATTATGTTGGATATCTAATTTCTTTACTATATCTATCCCAGACAACAACCCCCGTGATATAGAGTTACAGAGTTTCCTGCAGGAGGCGTTACACATGAAGGATTTCAACCACCCCAATGTGCTGACCTTGATAGGAGTGTGTTTAGAACTGGACTCGATGCCCTTGGTTGTCTTGCCCTTCATGAAGCACGGAGACTTGCTGACATACATCAAGGATGAAAACAATGTAAGGCTCCTCACCATCAACACTTTGTCATTGTCAGTAGCAGCAATATTTGTGTATTATCATTATCATTACCACCACTATCATCATCATCATCATCATTACCACCACTATCATCATCATCATCATTACCACCACTATCATCATCATCATCATCATCATTACCACCACCACCACCACCACCACTCATCAACATTACCACCACTATCATCATCATCATCATCATCATCATCATTACCACCACTATCGTCATCATCATTACCACCACTATCATTATCATCATCATTACCACCACCACTCATCATCATCATCATCATCATCATCATCATCACCACCATGACCACCACTCATCATCATTACCGCCACTATCATCATCATCATCATCATTACCACCACTATCATCATCATCATCATCATTACCACCACTGTCATCATCATCACCACTATCATCATCAACATCATCATCATCATCACCACCACCACCACCACCACCACTATCATCATCACCATCATCACCCCCACTATCATTATCACCACCACCACTATTGTCATCACCACCACTATCATCATCACCATCACCACCACCACCACCACCACTCATCATCATTACCTTCACTATCATCATCATCATCTTCATCATTATCATCATCCTCTTCTTCTTCAGTGTCTTCAATCCTGGCATGTTGATATTACCTTTCTTAATGTGTGGGTGTAAAGCTATTTACTACTAGTTTCAAAGTAAGCCCGACACTGCCTTTAGATTAACACTTTTATGGTGCTTCAACAATTCTGGGGTACCCTGTTTGGTTTTATGCATGGCTTTCAATATGAGTTTAGTCAAGTAACTGTTTAACAAGGTTGATTATCAGAAACTGCTTATATATCATGATTTTGTTTTTAAATGCACTCGGATAGCAGGCCCAAAGAGATAACTCTTCCACATTCCATTTCATAATGGGACATAAATGAGACACTCACATACAGCTCACTAGTTTAGATCCTGATTTTAACGAAGCTGAGGTGTGACAAAAGGGCAAAACTATTTTTATTTTTTTTAAATTAGTGTATTAGAGTATTGCTCCCAGGGTCAATATTAAAACTTTCTAAACGAAGTTAATGAGGAAAAAATTACTTGTGTAGTAAAATTATATGATTCATAGCATATCCAGTTCTTTTGTTAGGCACGCATGTTCATTGAGACACCTTAGTCCAGATTTGTTGGCATCTTATGAGCTTTGCAGGGTTAACATTATAGCTGTCGGGTTATGATCAAACTACAAGCAAACATAACTGGATGATTACTGTGGCATTGAATTTTAACACATCTAGTAATATTGGCCGGCCTAGGGTTGAATCAATAGCGGCTGATGTCAGCCAGCCTTGTGTTTTAAAGGGTTCGTCACCGATTTCTCGACTTATGTGGCAAAATCTGCTCAGTTTTCTTATAGCTGAGGGGTTTACTGCAAAGGCAACAGTAAATATTGTTATGGCCAGAACTTGGGCAACACCTAAAAATGTGACGCTCATTGTGCCATTCAAGGTTCGGCGCACAGTGGGCTGATCACCTGCTTGCCTTATCGACCTGATCCAGAGTTTTTCAGCTATGCTGCACATAAGCTGGCCGGACACTGCTTAGCGGTCGGTAATATGTGTATGTGTGTACAAAACAAACAGTCCCCAATTTCGTTGTGGCTACCCCTCAGCTCTGATGTGAGCATCTTGCTAATTTGGGTGTATAGACTTATAACAGATTCAATTTTTATCATTGTTTTGTTGATTACTAATTTGATGTTTTGCATGGCTTTTATTTTTCTAAAACCTAAACAAAAATTGTCAAAAATTGATAATCACCATAAATTCATCAGCGACGTTATTTGGAACAACCTGATATTATATAAGAAACATCAAGGTAGGTTGCAGTTTATTTTCTAAGACTGGATCGTAACCCTGCATTTTAAAATTTAAATGAGTTGCCCTTGATTTCAGCAACCCACGATCAAAGACCTCATTCTCTACAGTATTGATATCGCCAAGGGTATGGACTATTTGTCTGCGCTAAAGTTTGTGCACAGGGATTTGGCTGCCAGGAACTGCATGTAAGTTGTCAACGTGTCTCAAAATGTCAAAGTTGGTGCTTTTGTCATTGTCAAACTGAAACTGTCTCAGTTTATGCATATATTGACAAAAGGTGTAATATATGGTATCTATATTCAAGAACAGCAGAGTCAGTGGTCAAGACACTCACCTTTGGATTTATAGGTCTGGGTTAAAATGCTGCATGTACAAGATTTTTTCTGAAGCTATGTCTGACCTGGCTATTCATATGGGATTGTCGTGTATAAAACTAACTTAAAAAGTCTATATATCATGCTGTTTCATTCACAGGCAATATTGGTGTTTAGGACTTTTTCTTCAAACTGGTTCTCCTATATTGTTGTCTTGAGGTGCCAGTTTTCCGTTTGATTACCGATTCATCTTATATTTGTGTGTGTTTCATACCCTTCTCCACCATCTTAGTGGTAGCTGTCTTTGGCTATTTGCATGCATTGAATGAGTGTAACTCTTTTTTTCTTTTAATTTACGACTAAGCAGTAATTTTGTTTTTGCTTCTTTTTTTTACTAATGCACCTAGTAATTTAATGTTGATCCATACAAGGGTTGAATTGATATCATGTGAAAATAACATTGGAATAAATAGTTGTTAATTGTGTAATTGGTCACCCATTCACTCATGGGAAATGGAAAATGATGAAGTAATGGATGATGCTACAGATCTATCCATTTTCTTCTCATTATTTTCTATTAGACTGTGTCCCCATTTCCAAACTTTGATAACTGCAATCCTTGCATCTGTCCGAGTACCTTTTTTATTTATCGAGGTACAATATAGGTCTACGGCCATACCACGTTGAAAATACCAGTTGCCGTCCGAACACCACAGTCAAGCAACGTTGGGTACTGTTAGTTATTAGATGGGTGGCCACTTGGGAACACCACATTTAGTCTTAATTTTTCATGCGCAGTGGGCTGATCACAGGCTTGCCTTATCCAGGGTTGAAAGTTGCCTGGAAATTTCTGTTCGATACAAACAATGTAATTCAAGTTTAACTTGTTGCACGCAGGTGTGTGTTGAGTGATGAGTGTAATGAGAGGAAGTGTTTTTATCTTTCGTCAATCACGCATCATGTTTGTGAAATTTCAGATTAAACCTGATCAATTTCATAAATAACATTCCGAGAAACATTAACCTTTCGGATTAGCGCTAGTTTCGGGCGAAGCATTTTCAAATTAAACTCTCTGTGTATATAAACTCTGTGTCGCTATTCTTGATCCATGGGTTGCACAAACATTGGTTCTAATTTTACAGATTTTTTTTTTCTTCTATAAAACAATTAATTTAGTTGAATAGTAACATTTTAACAATTAACATAAATTTTATATTATACAAGGCTGGATGAGGAACTTCATGTTCGAGTTGCTGACTTTGGCCTTGCCAGAGACATCTATGAGAGAGACTATTATTGCTCAGACAACAAAAAGGCGAAACTGCCAGTGAAATGGATGGCCATGGAGTCATTGGAGAAAGGAACATACAGCGCCAAGTCTGATGTGGTAAGGAATGTACACACCAAATGATTGTTTGTCTCAAAATCTCTTCATTAACCCAATCAAGACAGAGCTTTTAGGTACCAGGCTGACCGCATAGACGCACAATTATAGCCCATTTTTTGAAGATTCATAATTTAAAAAATATTATAGATAATCTTAATCTGTTTATTTATCAAATACATTGGTAGAGTCTCCTTTTGTTTCATATTCTTTCAACCCAGTCTTTATTATCTCTTTCCTTATTTTCTGGCATGATACTCCCATAACTGTGTTTAATGTGCTTCTCTTCCAACAAGCAAGATTTCCAAAGAAGAGGAAGCAAAATGTTCTATCTACTTACAATTTTGATGACTTTTTCCTGTTCACTTATTTCATTGGCATTATAGTGGTCGTTTGGAGTGGTCCTATGGGAGCTGATGACTCGTGGCGCCATGCCCTATCCGGAGGTAGACAACTGGGACATCACCCGCTACTTGAAGGCTGGGCGACGCATGCCTCACCCACAGTTCTGTCCTGATCCACTGTAAGTTGTTATTAGATAATGTAAATAGGTTCTCGCCTCTGAAGCGAAAGGTTCTGGGTTCGATTCCCGGCAGTGACACTGTCGGGTATTTTTCTCCTTGAAACTCGGTGAAAACCTAAATGCCACTCCCCTGATTCTATTCAGGTAGGTGGGATTAAAGAATCCAGTTCTATCGGAGATGGACGATAAACTCAGAGGTCCCGTGTGCACGTTAAAGAATCCTTAGCAGTTGAAAATCGACAAGAGAAAGCCGCTGTCCGGGCAAAATTTATTCCTACTGCAAAGGTTACAGCAGGTTAATCATCTGCTTGGCTTAATATCTTGATCCACAAAAATCCAGCCTCATAGTGCTGGCCCTACTCTGTAATGGTAACAGCGTTTGGATAAGAAAGAAGATCTGAATCTTATTTTGATATCCCTTTTTTTGTTTTTTGGTTGAAAATGATTGGGTTCTTTTTCATTTTTCTCAAACAGATATCAAATTATGTTGCATTGCTGGAATGCCAACCCTGCAGACCGGCCGACATTCGGCCAACTTGTGACGGATATTCAGGACATGGTAGAACAGATCATGCACCGAACGGGAATAGACAACAGAAACATCCAGACAACATACGTCAATGTCTCAGAGTGTAATGACTATTACTACCGTGACGAGTTGCCTGTCGACGATATGGAAGAAGCGCGTGGATCTAAGAAGGGCAAATCATCAGCCAGAGACAAGTCAAAGGGGAGGGGGGAAGCAGATGATGATGAAGAGGAACCAACTGAAGCCACAGCTTTGAAGGTTTAGATGGCTCAACATTTATTTATATATCCCAATGGTCAATATGTATTTGCCCTGACTAGGAAGGAATATAGATACAGCCATGAGTTTAGTCCAACCACTTAAAAAGTGCGCACCAAAATAATGCTGTTTCCCGATTGCTACTTAAAAAATTTTCTTCTGTATGACAATGCAGCAAACCACACTGCCGCCAAGAAAATTAACACTCTACAAGCGCGTGTGGCTTCAAATCGTTGCCCCATCCACCATACTCTTCAGATCTGGCCCCATCTGATTTAAAGAGCAACATGAAAGGAAGGAGATTTTCAACCAAGATGGAAGTTGTAACCAAAGTTGAAACTTGGCATTATAGCCAAAGTCAGGCATTCTATTCCCAAGGACTTCTGAAGGTCACAGAAAGATGGGAAAAGTGCATTCGTCTGGCTGGTGAATACAGTGATCATTAAATATATATGTCATTGAAATTTGAAGTCTTTTTCTTTATTGTTTCATAGTCGGGCAAATACTTATTTACCACAGTAATACAATTTTTTAAAAATCATTTTTGTTGTTGTTGTTAAAAGGTTTGATTTTTGTTTTGTTTTTTTGTTTAGTTTGTTTTGGTTTTTTTTCATATATAGGAATAGAGTCCTTAAGTGTCCATGATTGTTGTGCGTCCATTGTCTGTTTCTTTTGTGTGTTTTTGTTGTTGTGAATAAGCCTGAAATGCGATTTGTGCATCTCATACCAACCACCTTTTATTACACAACTAAAGTTCACTGCTAGTGAACGCACATTCAACACGAAGTGGACGCGCAACAATGGATTGGACAAATTCACAAAAATTAGTCACCATTTCCTAAGCTATTTGAATTAAAATCCTAAAACAATCTGGCAACAGGTTGTATAAAAAAATCGAAAGTAGACACTACAGACATGTTTGGAGTGTGTCGGTCAACCAGATAGGGCTGGTCATTTGACCAAGGAGTGGACAAGTTCAAATGTGGACGTATAAGGGATCCATGAGTATATGTCACATGTTTATGATTATATCTTTTCTTTTGTTGTATTATCTGTGATTGTTAAGTGTTCAAGTAAAAGCTTTAATATAGCATTATCAATCATGTCCCAGTTGCTATCACACTTGTTATTTTTACGCAGTGATGACATCATCCACCATTTTTATTGATTTTAGATACAGACTCTCTTGATAGTTATGCCAGTCCATTTGATAATATGTGGGAATTGTACATATAAAGATGATGATTGTAATTATACATCTGTATTCATTAAGTTGGTTAGATATGTTACACGTATTTGTCAAAAAGTTTTGTTTATTTATGCATCTATATAGTATACATTTGATACATTCGTATTATACATATTGTTAGAGCGAGATTGGAATGAGAGAGTAGTATATAAGATCTCGCAGAGAATGAGAGAGAGAGATAGAGAGTGAGAGAGAGAGAGAGAGAGAGAGAGAGAGAGAGAGAGAGAGAGAGAGAGAGAGAGAG
>JARBEQ010016633.1:0-26846 GCA_030265355.1 Tritonia tetraquetra | reverse complement strand
CAAAGCAAGCTGATGGAAGCAACAGTGATTCAGATGGAGAAATGGTTGTAACTGAAACTCTTGATATCAGTCCTAGTGAAACTTTCGAAGCAAGATCTTCTTTGTCAAATCTGAATCCACATCCTGAAGTCAAAGGACAAACAGGTCTAGGTGACAATGATAAAAACACTCTTTGTCAGGAAAAGGTGATGATCTCACCAGACGGGCATGAAACTTCCCTGAATGATGGAGAAAACTCTATTAGTTTGACCCAATCCATGCACATTGGACAACCAAAGATGGGTAATAGACGCGCAAGTGATTCAGAGGAAGAAATGATTTCAACTGAAACTTTTGAAACAAGTCCCAGCGTCAACAGGCCTGTTTCAACAGAAAGTAAGGGATCATACAATTCTGCTGTGGAGGACAATTTACAAAGTGAAAGGCATACTTTGAGTGAAGGGGAAGGAAAATCAAGGAAATTACAAGGCAATGAACAATTGGAGAGTGTAATTTTGGATTTCAATGAAGGTGAAAAAATTATTCCACAAGAGACATTAGACTCTCCAACCAACCCATCTGTTCAAGGTCCTGGAAATAAGATATATGAAAAGAGTGAAAATGAATTCCGGACTCAAGAGTTGCCTGTTTCTGATGAAGAAACGATGTACACTGAAACGTATGATCTATCTGCCAATGTGCTGAAACAACCGCCCCAAGCGGACTCAAAATCTGAACATGGCTCTCACATTTTATCATCAAATAACACAGACAGTAATCCTCTGGACGAGAATCCATCTTTGTCATCACAGTCACAGATTGATGATGATGTGGAAAGGTCGATCCTTGAATCATTGTCTGCAATTGAATTTGAACAACAAAAGGGTGAAGATGCAAACCGACTGCAAGAAACTCATGAACCATATTATATTCAAGAAGACAGTTCTGATGAGGAAGTCATGATTACTGAAAATTTTGCATATCCTTCCAATACTGTGTCCTCAAATAGAGAGTCTCATTCTATGAATGTTGGCAGTGATCCAAGGTCACCACCATCTGTGGAAGTCAGGAGAAAAGTAGATACTCAAAAGGTCGACAAAAATGATGAACCTAACCATGCAATTAAGGAAAAAGAGAAGCCTATAACCTCCAGTCAGATTGAATCAATTCCAGCATCAAACAACGGAGACAGTAGCTCTGATGAAGAAATTACAGTCACAGAAAAGATGACACTTTTTATCCATGACTCATCTCTATATAGTAATGATGATGAAACAAGTAAGTCCACTCATAAACCATACAGTGCAGACTCTAACAAGCCGAGAGGAACTGAGTCTGTTGAAGCCATAACTAGAATAAGCAACAAAACTGATTTTCTTAGTGAACAGAATAATGCACAATCAAAAAACAGAGAACTCCAAGATGGAGATAAAGAGAGTAATAGTCTGCACAATCCAGACCGCCAGCAAAAGCAAGAACAGGTGTATGTGACGTCTCAACAGCTTGATGTACCACGACAACCAATTATTGGGCAAGGAGCAGGAAAGGGTGTACTACAAGTTAAACCTGAACCCCAGCATAATGAAATACAGATGAATCAGGAGTTCCCATCTGAAGATTTGGAAAGAAAGGAAGCACATGAAGATATGACAGAAACTGCAATTGACATAATCTCATCTTCACCAAACTTTAGAAACAGTAGTTCTGATGAAGAATTTACCATTACAGAAAAGATAACATTGTCAATCCATGACTCATCTCTGTACAGTGATGATGATGAAGCTAGAAAGTCCACATATGAACAACATGGTGCAGATCACAATAAGCCAAGAGGAGCTGAGTCAACTGAAAAGCGTACTGGAATAAGCAACAAAACTGACTCTGAGAAACTTCTGTTTGATGATAATGGTGACACTAAACCAAGCAAAGAGGATAGACATTTGTCAATCCCAAAATCTACCTTTTCCCCAACAGTACCAGTTTCTGATAGAATTCCAATGCAATATGGGCAATCTCTTATTTTGAAAGATGAAGATGATGCAGAGGAGTACAATTTAACAAGAGATGATTTACCTCAAATGATGAGAATTCCTTCAAGTGAACAAGAAAGGAGTCTAGAGGATGAACACATCTCAATATCTTATTCACAAAATGAAGCTCAGGAGAAAGGCATAGCTACTATGAGAAAACAGGATATGGTCTTCAAACCAACACCCCCTGAACATCAAGACATACACAGTCGTACAGAAACCACATCTCCTGTCAATAAGATTCAGACTGATAGATCGGAATCTTTTGACATACCTGATTCAGCAAAGATTGTGAAAAAACAAATTCAGAAAGATTCATCCGATCCTCAAGAATCATATTTCAAACTGGTTGAAAATGAATCTGCAGAATTAGACCTGTATGATATGCACAGACCAGAGTTGTCTCATGTTGAGAGGGATATGCAGAGCAGCCAAAAATGTCAAGAAATGGAAATTGATTTGACTAGTGCAGAGCCTTGCTCATTAAATGATTCAGGGTTTGATTCACAAAGTTACAATAGAAATCACCATCAAGTTAGGCCAACTCCTGAATACAGTCTGATGATGAAAGAAAATCCAAGTTTTATTCAAGAGTTGTCAGGTGGTGACAAACAAAATATGACTTCAACCCCTAACAGGCAGCCCCAGAGAACAGATGATCAAACAGGTGAATCTTCAAATGAAAGGCCAGCTCACAATGAACAGAATCGGGAGAGAAAACTTCCACTTCATGGACAGATCCAGAGAGGAGAGGCATCAATGGATCAGTCAGATGACCCAGATGGCAGAGAGAGGAAGCCGAGTAAATCAGACAGTGAAAAGACAAGTAGAAGCTTATCTCAAAAGAAGAGTAGAAGTACTGAGGATATCTTGAAGGAATCAAGGCCCAGGCAAATCCCCCAAGAAGTCACCAGTGAATGGCAGCTGGGGGATTATGCCCTGAACCTTGTGGAAAGGCGAATTTACCCGAGTATGGAGCAGAGTATTGAGTTTGATGAGAGACCTAGGCTAAGATCTCCTTCCTCATCTCCATCAAGGGGAAGAAGTAGAAAGAGGGATAGAGGCAGCCAGCGGAGAAAGATTTACAGTTGGAGTTCAGGCAGTGTCCGCAGTTTGCCTGATGCATTTGATGACAGTGGTTCTTTGACTGGTGATGAAAGGAGGCTGTTGTCTTTACCTCTTTCCTCGAAAAGCCTTCAGAACCTACCGACCTATGAAATAGTCAGTCCTTTAAGGAGTCCTGGAAGTTCTGGTCTTCAGAGAGAAGTGTCCTATCATAGTCACTCTTCACAGTCTGACCTCGATGAATACAAACAAGGGGAGCCAATGAATATCATGCTTGCTAAATATCTATCTACAAACGCTGCAGTTCATCAAGGTGTTGAAACCCAAAGCAGTTTGCATCACACAGATGGCCATTCACCATCAGAGCAAACTTTGCAAGGACAGAATACCCAGTTCAAGAGAGTACAAGAGAAACCGGTTATATCTGACAACAATCCAAACAGGACTTTGGTAGAAGAACAGTATGATGTACCATTCCAAGCTGCCTCTTCAATATATGGTCAGGTGTTTGGTGAGAGTAATGAAGACAAGTTATCCTCACATTCAAAGACAAAAGACAAAAGAAATATGTATCAGTCAACATTAGAGATGCCAATAAAGAATGCATCCAGTACAATCCAAACAGATTCTCATCTTTCATTGCACAGTTTGCCTCTGCATGAAAATGATAGCCATGATGATCAGAAAGTCTCAGGTACAAAGGGAGAGAGAGTTTTCAATGAAAGTGACCATGAACCATTCCTAGAAAGTCATTTAAATCAGACCTCATTACAACCATTAGCAGACAGTAATTCTCAACGTATTCATGATATATCAGAGGAAGTATTTTCAAGTGAACTAAAGATGCAGCCCTCCTTGGAAAAATTTTCCATTCTTCACTCCACTCCAGATATAACTACAGCAAAATCATCAGACAAAACTGAAATTGTTGTTCCTAAAAAGACTTTAGAAATCCAAATTAAATCACAGACTTTCAATGAAGAATCATCTTTTCAACCAATTGAGGACAGTTTGTCATATGTTGTGATAAATCCACATCAAAGTTCCATGCAACCTCTCCAGCCTGATTCTTCATTGAGTCAAAATATAACTCAGTCACAAGAGAATACATGCTGTGAACAAAATACAAACACAGATCAAGAGACATCAGCTAGAAAAAGTCCATCTCAGCTATCATCCTCCTCAGAAGAGGAAGTGTTCATTGAAGAAGTTTTTGAAATATCTTTAGAAGAGATGCAAAACAATCAAAGGGAAAGAAATGCGCCTGGCAGGGATACAGTGACCACTAACAAGGATAGCAGAAAAGAAAAGGAAAAAGAACACATTTCACCTTCAGCTTCAAGTCTTCAGATTCTCTTAACTAATGAGAGTAATCAAAATAAAGACCAACTGCATGAAGATGAACCAGATTCTCGCAGTAAGAAGCAACATGGTATTCGAGTTGAAGGGTTGCCAAGAAAGGTCGTTTCTAAGAAAACTTTGCCAGATAATCTAGCCCCCAAGAGATCTAACGAACCAACTTTTGCCACAAGCCGCGTACGTCACTCACCTGACACCAAATTACTCGGCCTGGAAGGTATTGTGTATGACAGTGGTGTGTACAGTGATAGGAGCACAGGACCTGAGGTACAAACTAGCCTTGAAGACATTGATGAGGATCCATCAAGTCCTAGCAGCCAATCCCAACAGGAATTTCAATTCATCCCACAAACCACTCTCAGGATGGCTTCTTCTCAACAAAACATTGTTGGTCCATCTGATTTGAACCATCAGTACATTCATGATTTAAACGAAAATTTGACAACGCCAGTTACAGGGCACATGTCACATACCACAACTGTTCATGGGTCAATGAGTAACAATACACTTCCACTCACTCCACCTACCCCTATCACTGCTGGAAGCAGAATGCAGGAAAAAATTGAATTGAACTTGGTTGTCAAAGATGAATCAGCAACGGGCACGGAGACCCCTGTGGTTATTGATACTCCAACTGAAGAATATCAGCAGTTGTTGAGAAGTAATTTACTACCTGTTTCTGCGCCATCGTCTCCAAATCATGGCCAAATAATCACTTCTCATCCAAACCCTGAACATATTCATGGGGAAGATGAAGTAGATGAGCCTATGATTGAGAGAAGATATAGGGATTCTGTTCAGTGGCTTTACCAACTTTCAACAGGAAAGGAAAGTGACATAGAAACACAAAAGAAAACTGACAAGGGAAGTATATCAGATGAAAACCATGAGGAAAATATTGATAAAGAAACAGGGAGAGGATTACTAACATTGGAACTTGAAAATGATTTACTAAAGACTGGCCCATCTGGTGTGTCCAGCGAGACTGATGATGAACAACAGCCACTCACTCCAGCCTATGAGCACAGAGTATCACCTAGTGTTATTCACAGACAAACTACATTACCTGAACTTCGACTCTCACCGGAATCTGTCAATGAGGAAGTCCATGTAGAAACAAGCTTTACAAACATGCACACTCTTTCAAAGGTTGCTACTGAAACAGTCAGTTCAAACAAAATGCAAAGGGTAACAGAGCATCAGCCAGGTACCACTGAACAAAGACAGTCAAAACTACATACCACAAGAGTTTATGACACATCTCCAGAGGATGACTCACATTCAGAAAACCAAGAGATAATTAGGTCTGTATCAGACCCACCTCCTCAAAATATTGGCCAGGCAACACCCTGTATTCCTACTGAGCAACAACCAATCACTCCAGCTTATGAGCACAGAATATCACCTAGTGTTATTCACAGGCAAACTACATTACCTGAATTTCTACTCAGACCAGAATCTGTCAATAAGGATAACTCACATTCAGAAAACCAAGAGATAATTAGGTCTGTATCAGACTCACCTCCTCAAAATATTGGCCAGGCAACACCCTCAATCTCACGCATTGATCATACTGTTGAGACAGTTGAAGCACAGCCGTCTATGCTTAAAGTAGAGAAAAGCCATATGACTTCTTCACATAAACCGTCATCCTCTTCTCTTGAAAGGGAATCCCTTACACAAACGAAAATGGATGAAGGAAATGTGGTGGATGAAAATCTTAAAGAAAATATTGATAAAGAAACAGGGAGAGGTTTACTAACGTTGAAAACTGACCTATCTGGTGTGTCAAGTGTGACAACTGATGATGAATGTATTCCTAATGAGCAACAACCAATCACTCCAGTATATGAGCACAGAATATCACCTAGTGTTATTCACAGGCAAACTACATTACCTGAATTCCTACTCAGACCTGTCAATAAGGATGACTCACATTCAGAAAACCAAGAGATAATGAGGTCTGTATCAGACTCACCTCCTCAAAATATTGGCCAGGCAACTCCCTCAATCTCAAGCATTGATCAAAATGTCGGGACAGTTGTAAAACCATCTATGCTTAAAGTGGAAAAGAGGCATATAACTACTCTTGAAGGGGTAATGGATAATGAGACGAAAAAGTTGGAAGATAAAGAATCAGATTCAAACACTTTGGCAAATATACCTAATTCAGGAAACAAATTGAATGAAGAACGAAATCGTTTATTTGAAGAACTGAGGAATCCTGAAGAAACAAGATTTGCCAACCAACTAGAACCATTAGAGCCTGTAAATGAAGAAATTGTGACTCCAAATGTCAGTCACAGATCCGTCACATTACTGGAATCAATACCAAAGCCTAGGCAAATGACAAGTATTGAAGTGAAGGAGGAACATGATGTAATGCCGGAACAAGAACCCACTCATCTGAAATCACCTGTTATTACATTGGAATCAAATACATCTCCAGTTCCATCTTTTGATCAGCAGTACCACACTGTATCCATTGAGTCAGGGCCTATTTTGAATTTATATGTTGATGTGGGAGAAAGATTACCAACTCGTGAAATCAGGATTGAAGAGCAGCCTTTCACAACAAACACCAATGAAATGGAATCACCAGCATATGCTCCATTCCATCCAGATTTGTCAGAACAAACTCAAGAAAATGAGGAAAATATGTCTGCTGACCTTAGTGCAAATGACAGAATTAAACCGAATAGCAGAAGTGTTGAAAAAATGGCAGATACATCTGGAAACTCCTTGAATACCACCCTTGTATTAGAGCCTCAAAGTTCTCAAAATATGGTTGTTCATAATACCTTATTTGGTCTGAGACCTAAAGAAGAGCAGGACCTTTCCAAAGAGAGTAGCAATGTTCTTCGTTTTGGCACTCCATGTTCTAAGAAAGCCTTAGGATCATCCATTACTTCTGAGGATAAAAGATCTCAGAATGATGTCGACCCCTCCCCACTTAGACAACAGGCTGAGCATGCCATGGAACTAGCTCTGTCGGCATCAGACAGTGACCCCACAATGAAGCAGAATTTGAATATGGTCTCCATCATGGCCCAAGCCCCAACTCATGAATCTTCTTTGTGGCCAGGGAGACAGATGAGGAACAGGAACCGAATGCTTGCTGCATCCGTTAGGGATGCTCCATTCCAAGATGACACGGAAATCAATTCTGACTTTGTGCTACCATCTAGCAGTTTTATATCTTCACACACCAATGATATTTTCAGTGCCACTAGAAATGACACTCCTTTCCTGGACAGAGCCCCAGAAAGTGACAGCTTGATCTTCCCATTACCCCGGTTTAGTTGTCCTCTCGTAAGTGATGACATGGAAGAAAGTCAAGATATTTTACAAATTGACCCAGTGACCATTGAGAGATTTAGTCCATCATTTGAAGAAGTAATTGAAAGCATTCCTGTGGTAACACCTCGAAGAATGTCAAATACTGCAGAGGTTGTTCTGCAGCAAGACAATGACACTTTTGTAGAGGAAGCCATTCCAACTCCGGTTACCCAAACTCTGGTTGAATCTGAACAAGAGATGCCAGTAGGAATTAAAGAGCATGAAAGACATTTTGTTGATGTCGGCTGTCAGGCGAATGAAGAAAACATTGACCAAGAACTGCAGAGTTTAACAGTCAATGAAGGAGAAATCAGCTATAGAAGAGAGGAAACTCTGATTCAAACTAGAAGTTTCTTCCGACCAGTTGCCAGTGTAGAAAGTGGTCCAGCTGTGAAATTGCAGGAACCTAAACCCCCAAGGAATGATGAAAACTCTTCTGAAGGTGGGAGTGACATTTTATGGGGCTCACATGTTCATGGGAGTAGTGCTTTTATTGTTGTCAGTTCTCCACCTACTGACACATTCATTCCTCTCTCTCTCTCTCCAAGTCTCCAAGCTCCTCCATCTTCATCTGACCGACAAGACGTGGCAGTACAAAGTGACATAGAACCTCTCGAAGAAATTCCAATAAAAACCGATGCGTACATTTCAAATTATGAGATGGGAAGAGAACGATCACCTCTTACCAGAAGGAGAGATATTGCAGATGTTAAAGATTCAACCATTCAAAATGAAATAGACAAGCTCAAAATGGAACATGACAAAATGATGGATCTTCTGAAACGATCACGAGAAAGAAAAACAGTTAAGAAAAAAGAGTTCCACCAAATTAGCTCTGAGTCCCCTAAATTTGTGTTAGATTCAGACTCTTCTGATGCTGATTCCCCAGTCACTGTAATAGGCAGAAATGGTACAGAGTCTATCCCAGATGCAGTTTGTGATAGCCCTGAAGACACTGCTTCTCAGATTTATTCTCCATCTGAAGAATTAAGAGACTTTGGTATAAATGAAGGGAGAGACATCACAGATAATACGATAAAGCCAATTGTGGTGAAGAATGAAGACATGAACAGGATGCATCTATATTCCAATTCTGAATCTGTGTGTAGAGAGATAGGAACCCAAATGTCTTCATCCCAAGACAGTGGTGATCGTCATGAGGATTGGTTTTCTAACAGAGACATTTCCACACAGTCAAGTTTGCCTAAAAGAAGTAGTGGCACAAACACCAGCACAGAAACATTTAAACCAAATGAAACAGCGACTCAGGTGGATTTTCCTAAGCATGCTACTCCATTGAATAGATCACAAGATTCTCAAACAGATTCTTCCTTTGACTCACAAATAGATGATTTACTTCTGAAGGTTCCAGAATGTTCAGCTTTCTCTGTACCTCCTTCAACTACTCTCTTTGATCACAGGGATGGAGTTTTTAAGCTGCCACCAAAGACCAGTTCAGACAAGGCTATAGAAGCAGACTTCCCTGTCGACAAATCCACTGGAACTGATATTCAAATCAATAGCTATGATGAAAGAACTTTGGAACTGATCAGAGTTTCATCTCGCACACTAGCAGGAGACTCTAGAGACTCTTCAGATGACAGGAGCATGATATCCAGGGGTTCCAATGTGTCCTTTGTGGATGATGAAGTTGATTCTCTACTGTCAAGATCTGGAACAAGACATATGGTCAGTACAGGAACAGAGGCAAATGTAGACAGTTCTGATGATTTTACACAGACAGAGCTGTATGAAGTCCCAAGAGGAATGACTATGGACGAGAGTTTGTTGCATGTAAGCACAGTTGGTTCTTCCTACTCATCACACAGTGACAGCAATGATATGTCTAAGATTCAACGAGAACTGGAAAGGTTGAATCAAGAAAGAATAGAAATAATTGAACTTTTGTCCCTGAAATATCTTCCGTCCAGTTTGACCATTGAACTTCTAGAAGCCAAATTGAATTATTGTATTGGTCAGACTGATTTGCTTTTGGAGACTTTGGAAGAGGTGTGGGGAAAGGAAGATCTCCTACCAAATAAATCTGTCAAACTGTTGCATATCACAAAACAGTATATAGAAGAATATAGATCACAATTCAACAGGACGACAAAGGATATTGCAACTTGTCTTGAAACCCACCAACGAAGGAAACAAGGAGTAAGGGGAAGAAGAAGAACTCGAGGTCGGGATATAGCAATGATGAAAAGAATTGCTGAAATTGAAGCATTTAAGTTAGAAAGGTTGAGAGAAAAGTGCAGATATGAAAGGTATGTGAACAAGAATAAATCTTTCAGCCCATCTTCCTCTCGTGCCAGCACGTCTTACAATAATCTGTCTTTCAGTAGTGAAAACCCAGATATCATGACACCAACACAGAGAAGACACTATTTGGTAAATCTTCGTCGTCAGCTTGTCTCAGACTCGGCTCATGAGATGTCTGAATTAAGACGGGTGTCCATGTCACCCAGACCAGGCTCTGCCCACAGCCTTGATGATTACTGGGCACACAGACCATCCTCCTACTCCCCTGCAAGGTCAGAGTCTCCAAACACATCCTCTTTCTCTACAGTTAGAAGAGCTGATTTTGATGTCTCCCATGAGCCACTGTATTCCAGATCAACCAGAGAACATGGAGAGGCTCCAAGGCCACACAGCACTCTACCATTTGTCAACTTGACGGATAGAGATACCAGGGCAAATGTGGCTGCTAGATTTAACACCAGGGAAATGAGTATAGACCAACTTCTTGAAGAATCCAATGAGATCAGGAAGCAAAATCAAGAGCAAATCTCTCAGGCACAAGAGGCTCTGAAAGAATTGGACAAGAAAAGAAAGCAGCATGTACCATCCAATCAGTAAGTCTAAATGATAATCTGTGATTACAGATAGTAATATGTTAACACCTATGGCACACTGTCCTATATACAGACCACTACCTGTCGTATAAAGCAGTGTGACATGCAATGAACCACTACTTGACTACTTACGACTAGTGTAACATGCTCTATTAAGTTCAATGGTTCACTGCATTCGTACGACAGGCAATCATTTGTACAACTAGCATGTCATCAACATAACACTTGTTGTTTTAGCATATATATGGACCTGATTGCTTGTATTGTATACATGGTGATGCTATCAAGCACCTATGTATGGGATGCATTTCTATTTCTTTTTAAAGAATCTTCCAAGTGGCTGGATGAAGCATTTTATAACTGATATTTTATAGATTACAATGTGTGGCTGCCTACTATCAGTCCACCTGAGTACTGTCACAATGTTTTAAATAATGATTTAAGCAAAAATAATATTTCTTGAGTATAGACAAGCTTGTAGTGACAACACTTAAAACTCTTCTTTTTTTTTATCAATAGATTAAGATATGATGATTATTATTCTATAAGGCATCCTATTGATTTCTATCCCAACAGATATGGTGAACCAAGTCTACAAAGTTCCATGTCTGCAGATGTAAGTAGAAGGAAGTGACTAAGGCCTGAATCACACAGAACAAGCCAAGTTTGCCATGACATTTTCTCAGAAATGGTAACAATTGAAATAGAGCAAGTGTCTACACTCATCCAATGTAAACACTCACTCTGTTTTAATTGTTACCATTTCCGACAAGATGCCATGGCACATATTGGCTTGTCCTCTGTCATTCGGGCCTAAGTGGATCAGCTGAAGGGAAATATGTGTGTGAATAATTCTGATGATTATATGGCTAACGATTGTTTTTTTATAAGTCCAGTTTTGGGAATGTTTTAATAACTGAATGGGGGTGTCCCTAATACAGAGGTTATGTATGCCATGTGCCTCAGGATGCAAAGGTCCAGGTTTGAGTCCCGCCTTGTGTAGGATTATTTTTCTCTTGACCTTTCAGAGTTTTTATGGCTCTACCCTGGAATCTTCTTAAGTTCTGTTGAACTGCCTTTGATATGACCTTTCTGTTTTGAAAATGTAGTAAAACTTCAAACTTTTAGAGCTGTTATAACTGAAAGGAAACCACAGAGGTTTGTACTGTTCAGTGTATTGCACAGTGGGCTAATCTTTCCTTGTCTGCAATCCTTGTTTCTATAATATTTTGAGGTTTTTGTTCAGCCATGCATAGTCAGGATACTTACATCCAGTTATTTAAGTATCTTTTACACCAATCAATCTAGTATAACATCCAGTTACTTAAGTATCTTTTACACCAATCAATCGCTGTTAAGTATAAAGCTGGCCTTGAATCCAGTATTTGAATTGTGCCAAAGATTTTATTACTTTGTTGTTTCCAAAATAATGTGGCTACCAACTTCACTTGACTTTTTGTCAGATTTCTTTTTTTTTTAAATCTGGCAATTTTTAAATACATTTTTCATATGAGGCTTTTTTATTTCCATTTTTGTTGATAACATGCAACAGCTCATTCCATTTTTGTTGATAACATGCAACAGCTCATTCCATTTTTGTTGATAACATGCAACAGCTCTCTTCAAAATAATCATAAGGGCATCCCCTTTACACTCGCCAATGTCAGTGGAACTCTAAATCCCTTTAAAAAATATTACATTGTCACTGTTCACAGTATCTTTAGTTAATTAAAAATGAATCATTTTTACAATGAAACAATAGTAGTGAAAAGAATTATGCTAATTGCTGATCATTGTTTATTATTTTCTTGTGAAATATATGGACAGTGTTTCTTCTGGTTTTCTCAGCTATCATGTAATGAAAGTTAATGATATTTTACGCGAATCTCTGAATCAATTTGTCTGAACTGAATATAGGTTTTGGACTGGATTGATTCCATACTTTGAAAGTTACTTTCTCTAGCCTATATTAAAAACCCTGAAACAGACTCTTTCTTACCATTAGAAGTTTTACCGTAACAAAAGTGTAAACAAGTTAAGCGCAACAAAATATAAGAGAGTTCACTGTGTTGGCAAAGAAATTTCATTCTATTTGTCATGAGTGTGTTCACAACACACTAGCTGTCTGTTTAAAGACAACTCATTTGATACTGTAAAACATTTAAAAGTCGTAAACTATACCAGTTATTAATTTTTATATAGCTGTCATAAGCAAATTTCTCTCCTACGGTTTCGAAGTTTGATGAAAAATTATTTTCAGTTAAAACAAATTTATTTAGAGGTTTGCGTAAAATGTTATTAACTTCCATTAGGCGATGACTGAGAAAAACAGGAAAAAACAATTATTTCTGGCGCACTATAGGGTCAATAACATGTAGATATGAGTAACTGAGACTATGAAAATTCAGTGCTTATGATTCATAAAGCTTATATATCCTTTCTGTATACCTTTCTCTTATGACAGACAACTCTCATTCCTTCAAGGATGGATAGTAGTACAGCATCCAATGCCCCATCCAACTGGACAGCCACTGACTACACAATGAGAGTGTTGTAGGTTTTCACCCTTTGGTCATTGTTATGTCCCATTGTAGCAATCGGAAATGTGTTTCACTGTTATTTTATCTCATACCTTAGTTTACGAGTGCAAACAATTAAAATTCATTAGATTTCTTTCTTTCTTTCTTTTATCTTTCTTTTCTTTCTTCTCCAATTCCCTTTTACCATTACAGTGTAGGGCCAGCACTATGAAGCTGGATTTCTGTGGATCAAGATATTAAGCCAAGCAGGTGATCAACGCACTGTGATCTTTCTTTATCAATTCCTGTTATACCTTTCGGTGTCGGGTTTATCTTAATGAATAAACTTCCTCTACTCCTCTTTATTTCGACTTCCTTTCTTTGCATCAACTAAGGTTACTTCTCTTTTCTTTGCAATATCAGAGATTACCTCTGTCCACATTTTCCTAGGTCTACCTCTTGGTTTAAAATAGCTTTACACTCAAATATCATTTTAGGGATTCTCTGCTCATTCATTTTGTTTACATGCCCAAACCATCTTAATTGATTTACTTATATTTTTTGTTCTAAAAGTCTGTTCTTACATCTTCTCTAATCTGACTACCTATTCCTTATTTTGTCTCTTCTAGTTTTGCCAACTGATCTCAAAAATGTCATTTCTGTTGCCTGTAATTTACTTTTATCTCTGCCATTTGATATCCATGATTCACTGGTATTGCAGGCACCACTTCCTCAACCTTGATTTGTTTGAAGCCATATGGCGGGCGCTGAAATGACCTTTCTGTTTCGATAGAGCCCTAAAACAGCAACAAACAAACAAACAAAACTGGGTTATACTTTTCTGGGCTGATTTATCGTAAAATCTTTCCTACATAGAAAACATTGCTGATGATTTTTCCTTGAATTAAAAATGTATGGCTTTATTTTTTGTCTTTTGTCTTTTTCTTAGTTCCAGGGATTTGTCTCCTGCCCAGACAAGTTCCCCTAGAGAGCCATCTTTCACTGCTCAAGCCAGAGATCACCTCGCTCGTAGTCAGAGAAGGATTAACTCTATGGCCACAAGGACATCCCCATTCCCCTCCTCTTCAAGACTGCAAACCGCACACATGTCTCCACTAGCACACTATACTTTTTCAAGTGGTGAGACACCTGCAAGCTCTATGTCATCTTATTCTCATGTAACGGGGCCGCCTTCTCATCGGTCTTATTCTTCACCACGCCGTTCGTTATCTACCAACCAGATGTCTAAAGCTAGGACCGATTTTCATAGAACATCTCGATTTGGCAGTAGCAGTCCCAGTCCTTCCTCTCACAGATCATATCTGTCTTTAAGCCCACACAGACCAAGTTCTGCTAGCATAGCTTCATCAGGTTTTCATTCCAGACAGAATTATTCTTCCTCACCTTCAAGAAATACAGAATGTCGACCTTATGCCAAATACGAATCAGCTTTGGGCCCAAGATCTTACACATCTTCATCAAGGAACTCATACATACATAGAACTCCTTCCTTGACGCCTCATGGGTCTATGCATATGACGAGCTTATCCCGGACTCACCACCGATCTCAATCTCCTTCTGTCCAAGTGAGATCACCATCAATGAGAGACTCAAACCCAAATCATCGTACCAGAATGACCCGAGCTAGCCCCTCTGTGGTTTCCAATAGCAACGAGGTGACAAGGTCAGAAACTCCTTTGTCTCTGTGCTCCACTGAACTGGACTCCATATTGTTTTCCTCTACCTCTAGTACTCAAGTGGATGAGTCTCTGATCAACAGATCTCGACCGATTAGTGCTCAGGATATAAAAGCAAAACTTTCAGAACAGAAAGGGAAGGACACCCCTAAATAAATAGTCTCTTTCCTCAGATAAATTTTTCTTTAAAAAAAACAACCCTCCCTGAAATTCCAAAGACTTTCATCAATAATAACAAATAGTTAACCCACTTAAGAGTAATATTATCATTTCATTTTTGTATCTTTAAACATTTTTGAAAGATTAAACCATACTTTCTTGGTGTAGTTAAGAATTCGATGTTTTAAACTCATTTAATTACGGTTTCAAACTTCATTCAATTTTTAATCATTATTCCTACCTGAAAATGACATATAAAAAAATTTCCAAACAAATTTGGAAAGAAAGAAAATGTGAAAGCCCTTTTCATTTCTATTTCTACCGCAGTAACTTGTTATTCATCTGAACTTCCATTTTTGTAAATTCATCGACGTCAAATTAAAGCTGTGATACTATTTCTGTATTTTGATGAGTGCCAGGGCTAAAGCTTTGAAGTAAAAACTGTAACGATTCCGTAAATGGCAGGTTGAATGAGTTTGTCAGTCGTGTGTGGAAGAGTGTGTACACATTGTGTCAAAATCGGAAAATGTATTGAAAACATATATTATGCAGAAAGTTGATTTATATATTTGATATTGACTGTTGTTGAGAACCCTTGCCTGAAAATTGTACTCACAGCTCCGTCCAGTCTTGAAAGTCAAAATATTGATCTGTCTATTATTATAGAATCTGATTATCCTGTTGTCTCATTTTTTGTTTTTTTTACCCTCCCAATTTTCCCCTTTTTTATATGTTTCATATTATCATGCAACTTTAGTAAGGATATAAGGAATTGAGTAACTAGATCTGAGCAGTGATCTATTTATAAAGCAGCAATGAAATGTGAACAGTTAGATAGGCCGTACAACAATTGAAATGTTTTAACCATTATTTTGATATGGTATGTACTGCAAAGTCTTTAAGAATTGTTTTGCAGTACCTAGTTTGATTCCGTACCTTTTGATATAATATTAGAGTGGCTAAGTCATTTTTTTCTCTATATAATACCAATTATTTTGCTGTGATATCTTTTATTGTATTTACAATTACCGTCCTTTTCATTGATGTTTTTGTTAATTTTTTTAAAAATTTGTTCTTCAGTCAAGAGAAAAGAAATATTGATTTCAGTATGAGTAGGAGAACTTTGCTGAAACAGATAATGTTCTTTGTATTATTATGTATATATACACACGATTACTATGCAAATTCCTTGAATAAGTATTAAGATACAGGTAACCATGTTACTTGGTTATATACAGGAGCAGCAAAGAGTGGATCCTCTGACACATTTGCTGCCAAGCAAACTCTGTAGTATTAGTATTGATCATCCATAGTCTACCTAGGACCACTAGATATATTTTCTCATTAGTTAATATACTGTAGTTAACGTTAACATTTATATGAAAGTAATTTATACAGTCATCTTTCTCAGGTTAATGATTTATTATGTTTCATTATTCATCCTAGATCAATGGATTTATATTAGTCTCATGAAAGTCACACATAGCCAAAATATTTTTTTGCGTTATTATTTTGTTCTCATTATGTTACTGGCAACCAATTTTATTTATTTTTTCTCTTATATTTTGAAAGGTAAGCGGTTGATGGATATGATAATTTTTAAAGGCTTGTTACTGACATAGTTTAAAGTAGAAAATGATCATATGTAGTCACAGGTTGATGAGCGTTAGGAATAATATATTGTGATCAATTGCACATGGGTCTTAGAGAATTAGAAGAGTTTTGTGTTTAGATTTAGATACTTATGTCTTGTGGATTATGGTTCAGTTGATGAGTTTTGATATATTATTACTGGTAATTAGTGAATAATATTGAGTTTGTAAGATTTTCTTTGAAAGTAAACTGAATGACCAAACTTTATTGATGCCATAGAGGTGTGTGTGTAAAAATAAATCATTGTTATTGTAAAGACTGTATACTGAGTGGACCCTATGCACTATGTTAGAAAATGGTTAATGCAAAAAAAAGCGTGTACATTTACTCATAATTCATTTACTGCTGAACATGCTCTGAGAAGTGCTTTACATGATTGAGTTGTACAGTTTTCATTTCATCCTCATTTTTCTTTCTTTTTAAAATATATTTGTATTAAACTATAGAATATGAATTAAGTTATTAATAAAGGAATGAAAATTTTGTTGAGTGTTGTTTATTTTATGTATGCTTCAAATTGAAATGAAGAAGTTTCTGATATTGACTTCACAAAAAGCATCACATTAAAACTGGATCAATGTACTTTCAATTTGAATGTAAACAAAGGGTTTTAACACTTTAGTTGCTACTTTTGTCACAAGTGACAATTTGTCACTATCTGGATAGGACGCTGGTCTAAAGAATACTTTCCCAAGACTGGTTTGAGAATTGGTACCCATTTCTACACCTGGGTCGAGTGAGGCAAACAGAGTAAAGTTTCTTGCCCAAGGAAAAAACGAAGTGCCTGAAGCTGGAC
Organism: Tritonia tetraquetra; assembly: GCA_030265355.1. Taxonomy (NCBI): domain Eukaryota; kingdom Metazoa; phylum Mollusca; class Gastropoda; order Nudibranchia; family Tritoniidae; genus Tritonia; species Tritonia tetraquetra. Next base: position 9,392 of record JARBEQ010016633.1, on the reverse strand, counting down.
TCGAACCCACGACCCTGGCCATGAAAGTCTGTAGTCTAGACCACTCAGCCACCTCGCCTCCATATTTGCCAAAAAGTTACTTATCACTTTACAAGTGAATGTAAAAAGGTATGAGTACAAAACATAGGCGGCTTGTCAGGTGATTTGCGAACAATCACAATGTTTTGGGTGAAAGAAGATCTGAAAGGTTGTTTGTAGGGGAAGAAGATGGGAAAGTTTTCCCTTTGTTTACATCAAAAGGATGGATTCAGTTTATAAAAAGACACAATTGTGATTCTGTTGAGGAATTATGATAGAGGTCACTCTGAAAGTTTCATCCCCCAACTGTGAATAACTGATCATTGGACAGATGATATTTCACTCACCACTGATTTGAGACCTGTTATTTTCAGATCTCTGTGTTTTCTCTTTCTTTTTTTGGAACAATTTTTATAATTTGCCAATTTCCAGCAAAGTGACTCATAAAACATTGTAAAGGACCTTGCATATAGATTGGATAAATCAACCTGGAGCAAATCAACCCAAAAACTGTCAATTTGCACGTTATTTTAAAGTTTGATTGTGTGTTTTTGTTTTGTTTTGTTGTATCCAAACCGCATTATATCCCAAAGGAGTGTTGCAGCCAGCTCCATGTCCAGCATTGCTGAACACAGTACTGGAAAAACTCTGGATCAGGTCAATAAGGCAACAAGGTGATCAGCCCACTGTACCCTGATCCTCGAATGGCTCAATGAGCATCACATTTTAGGCGTGCCCAAGTTTTGGTCATAACAATATTTACTGTTGCCTTGGTGGTAAACCTCTCAGCTATAACTATAAGAAAACTGAGCAGATTTTGCCATGTCGAGCCAGTTTGATGGTTGTGTGTCTAATATAATATTTAACATTTGCTCTCAGTGTCAACAGACTAGTCTATATTTCGACCTGAGGAAACACTTCTTTATTGACAGTCAAGAACACCTTTCTGTGTCGATAGAGCCCTAAAACAGCAACAAACAACAAACAAACAGCTGTTTATGGTTCTGTCACCAGGTAATTCATCCATGTATTGGCAAAAGATATGATAAGAGAGATGGCCAAGGGTAGACCCGTTAACACAGCAGTTTTGATTCATTCCCATCATCCTCAAGGGTTGCTTATTGGGTAGCTGGTGTATATTTTTTAATTTTCAAACCTTCATCAAACATGACTGAAAGACTAAAAAAATAGCATAACCAATGAGGTCTTACCAAGACATGGTTATTGCAAGTTTGAACAGCAGAATTTTATAAAGGCATCTCTTTCTGTATCATTTCCTGGTTTACCTTTCAGTAGCCTATCAGATTAAAGAATCTCAAAAACTTCCATTTTGTTTCATGATTCATTATGTTTTTATTTCAGTGTAACGAGAGAGAAGATAAAAATTGTGGTATTTACAATAATATTGATAATGACATTGGGAATTCATTTGAAAATGTGTATTATGCAATTTTTCCTCTGCCACACAAACACATAATAGAGAAATGGTGCTAGATTCCTTTCATACCTCAAATAACTCTAAAAAAAAGGGAAATTATTGGCAAATGGATAAAGTCTTTTGGAAGGTACACTTATGTAATAATTATGTCCACATAAAATTGTATTCGCCTGAACATATAAGTCTATGGAAGGAAAACACTGTTTTATCTTATCACGCTAACAGTGGAATTTGTTTCTTTTGTCTTGCTGACAATATGCTTTCTATCTAAGTGAAGTTTTAAATTATCCAACATTAATAACATCTGCAGAGTATTTTTTTTTTTTTATTATTCGGACCAAAATATAATCATTGACATAATCACTTAAAAAATCATATATGGCTATGTTAACAAAAAAGACAAGAATTAAAAATTTGGAATGAAAAATAAGTTGAAACAGATTGCACATGGGCCATAGAAACCAGACGCCTCTCAATGAGACGATTCAGGTTGATTTAATAGTAGAAAAAAATATGGAATAGATATAAACTTTTTTTTTCAGCAGGAAAAAACAAAAAAAAAACAGGAGGTGGGTGTTAATGTACAAAAATATACCATACATTATAATAATATATAAATAATATTAATATTATGCAGATCATAATAATTTTTTTTTTCAGAGGAAAATACTCATGATGAATAACAATTTATAAATATTTATAAAACAAACATACTATCATCATCTGTTGTGATTCTAGAAAAAAATAATATAGTCTTCTGCTTGTTTCATTATGAAAAAGAACAATTTGGTTTTAAAAGAGTCTGCCTCAACAACTTAACCTTTAAAAATGCAAAAATACAGGTAGGACTTGTGTACCATATAAATAATCATTTAGCCATGGCCAAATTATTGAAATGTATCAATAGAAACCAGCCAAATTGCTTCAAAGGTGTAGAAAAGGATTAAAATTGACCTTTAAATATAGTGGTGAAACTAACTTTTGTTTAAAAGAATAACGATCGTCACAAAATCAATTCATAACTTAAGGTTATATAAAGGGGAATATTATAAGTTGCATAATTCTCAGACTGTCAAACCAATGCAATTCACAAAGAGAATGAAACATGGAATCACATTTTTTATATCTCCAAAATGTTCTGAAAATGATTCCTTATACATTTGACAGTGCAAAAGCCAAATTATATGAGCAAACTAACTGTTTTAAATGTTCAGGGATTATTTGGAGATTTTCTGAACTATTCTGTCAGTAGATAATATTTCTCTTTTCATATCTTACATTTACCACCACTCACAGCTCAAAACACCCACCTGGTGTACATATCTACTCACTGTGCCTTTGAATGAATGAATAACTCATTGAATCTTCACCTATGCTTCATTCATTCATTTTTCTTTATCGATTATCTATCTTATATGATATTTTTTGGTATCCCTCAGCCACTTATGGATGTCTTCTTACCCACTGACTGTTTTTCTTGGAATCATTAATTTTTTACTTACACGGTTTGCGACTTTCACTGTCGATACATTAGGAGATACTGGAAGTCATATGGGTGTTTTAGATACTTGAGTGGCAAATAGAGTTTTTCCGAGAGGTGAATATTGTATTTTTTCGCTATTTAAAGTCACTGGGTGAAAAACACCCATGCGTGGTGAATATGACATGTAAATAGTATATGTTGGTAAAGGTTAATATATAGCACAACAGCATTGACAATTCAACAGTAATTTTTATAAAAAATGAGTCCTACCTTTCAAGACAATTAACATTAGACATAGACTTTTTAAAAAAGATCATCTTTTTTCATAAAAAACAAAGCACACAATTATACAGGATTATACTCTGAGTATTTTCATTTCACAGTTTTTCTCTCTAACAAATGTTTTTTTGGTTATAATATATCATTATATTGTAAGAAAAAAAAATATTTGTTTTAGGGAACATGAACTTTTTCCATGCCCTGATCACAATGGAGCTATGAGCTTATCAAGATAAACATCTGTTTCTCAAGAAAAAGGTAAAATCTACAAGTAAAACAACATGGGGTAAATACATAATAATAATAATAATAATGATAATAATAATAATAACCCTAGCATGAATTAAAGTGCAAGGCAATCGAAGGGGCAATAAGCTAAACATGAAAAAGAAAGTCCATGCTAATCATCATTCATAATTTTTAAATGGGATTATGAAAACTGAATAGTGAAGAATCTATCACACACCAGAAAGATCATTTCCCCACATACATACGCAGACTGACACAGTGCTCAGTTTAACACAGAGTCAGATCTCTCTTCCTTTATTTCTCTCTTTCTCTCTTTCTTTCTTTCTTTCTTTATTCATTTATCATTTCCTGGTTTACCTTGCAGTGTCAGGACTCAATTCTTTCCTGACAGACAAAACATACGTTATATCATCTCAACCAACGTCACAACCAAAAAAACTAACCAATAGAAGTAAAAGTAAAATTGCGTCCTTTAGAGCCTCTATACTCATGGGGGCAGTGATTAACACATTTCTGCCGGGTGATGAGTATACTCGCAAATTGACTGCTGTCTTTTCTATTCCTGTATTTTTGTCTCGCTGAACTTTAAATAATAATATATATTTGTTATTTCCCCATCAGGAAAGCATAACAAAACTGCCAAAAACTATATGAAAACCTGCATCTTTGTTTACATGTGTTGTTATGAAGCAAAAACAGTCCAAAAATGGACAGAAACTAGCAATTTGGTTTTTTTTCTCTCTGTCTCTATAGTTTCCAATTCAACTCAACCAATGCTGGAAATTCTAATCAGAATAAAACTTTTAGCCAAGACTGGATACATTGATTTTGTGATGTTTTATGTAAATATATTCGTAAATAAAATCTGATGATCATTTTAGCAAATACTAGATTAGAACAGCAATCTTTTTTTCCGTCTGTCAACCGCCTATGGAATAAATTACCGGCCGCTGTGGTCATTCCTACAAGCATACAAGGATTCAAAGGCAGCCTTGCCATTACAGTCAAACCTAGTTAAATGTAATCAAATTTCATTTATTTCTTCTTTTTTTTTAATTAAAAAAAATAATTATGCATCTAATATAATATGATCTTTACGTATTTAATGTCTGTTGTGTTCTGTCACTGTGAATGGATTTGTAAACAATTTGGGAAAATATGCTAGAGGTGGACTGCAAATCACTGGAAAAAGAAGAAGAGGCAGCCCCGGTAGAAATGTGTGAACCCAGTTTCGGTAGTTTGAAGCGGGCAAGGAACATCGTGTCAGTTTCTAGATAGGATGCTGGTCTATCACAGTTTACTTTCCAAACTCTCAGATTGGTACCCATTTCATCAACAGAGTCATGTGAGGTAATTGAAGTAAAGTTTCTTACCCATGGAAAAAAGAAAATGACCAAAATAAGACTGGAATTCATGACCCTTCTCCATGTTGTCTTAACCTCTTCACCACCTCACTTCCTTGAGTAACACAATGTTCAGTGATTTTCCGCAATGAAACGCGGCACTCCCAGGATTGACAGACTGAGGCTCTTTCTTGATTTGGTGTGTGGCGGTGCATATGTCATTCTTCCTTTAAACTAGCTGTGAATAAACCACCACTATAAGTTACCACCAACAAACTATTTACTTATCATAATTTCATTCAGCATCCACTTCCTAACTGGGTGACAATTTTTAAAAAATAAAATTTTCTCTCATTTCAAATTTCCCAAAATATTACAGGAATTCTTAGAAGACAAATAAATATATAGTGAAAACATTTGATAATATTAATAATTTAATCACATATTGGAATGAACTTCATTCAAATCCTTCTTTGAAACAAATGCTTCCAAATTTCATTGTTGGAAAATTATTTCACATAGAAAAAGCTTTGAATAAAAAAATGTACAATATCAAAGGTCAAATAATAACGTCAATTTTAATATAAACCAGTATAATTGCATTTAATTTGTGTAGATAAAAATTGATCCATGACATATAAATAGCATTTCCACAAGGATCCAAACATTCATCTTTCTCTCAAACAACTCGACAAGACTATTTCCTTGTGGCGTACACAATGCATAAGTGATCAATAGATGTGGGAAGAAATTGATTAAAAAATAATAATTCTCAAAGTATCTTTCCTGTATGGGACATACTACATAATCCATGATATCAAAACTAATTAGATGTGATACAAAAATATAAGTTCCATTATCACCCTGTAAAAAGAATGATTATATCTTATCCAATCTGATGGAAATGACAGCATTTCATTTTTACTATTAGGCCATACAGAAAAGAAAATAGATTGGATAACAGAGTACATTAAACTAATATCTTTATGGAACAATAAGACGTATGTGCATAGGTCACTGTGTATCAAGTATTCACAAAGATCACCAACACAAGTTTTGTACTTCTCACATCTATTGTCACTATTCTTTGTTCCTTTGGCATCATCAAATAAATCGATCTACACAATAAAATGATTCATAAATTTCATTCTTTAAACAACAAAAGTGAAAAAAATTAAGCAAAAATGAAAAGTAAAAAAAAGCTATTCTTTAAATCAGGAAGAAAAGTTATTTTAGTGGCAAAGTATAACTTTAACAGGTTGCAAAAAAATGGTGTCTGAAATATTATCAGCCATGCATTCAATGTACACTACCATCTAAGAAAAAATAAAAATCTAAGCCTAATAGACAACCCCCCAAAATACGTAATTTCACTTTATTTTGTGACTTATAAGTAAAATAAAAATAGAAATGTGGGAAAAAAAATCAAACAAATATCTGACAAAATGGAAATCACTCCAATCACTGTTTTTTAAAATAAACATATTGCAGATTGGGTCGTTAATCAATGCATAAGAAAACTGAATAAATTGAGCCAAATTTAGCAACAATCTGCATGTAAGGTTAGGATTCCAACAGCACGTGCCATCTGCACACTTGTTCCGCTTTGCTCTCTCGCATATCTAACCAATGGGCTGCTTCCTCTTCTCCACTGCTGTTCATTCCTGTGTTAGAAAACAAAAACAGTTTTATTTTACAGCCTCATTTTCATAATGCGTTATTTAGCGAAAGAAAAGACTTATCCAATCAGAACAGTGATACTTGTTCTTTAGCCACACAGTGGACTTCATTTACAATAAATTCTGACTTAATTTGTTCAAACTCCCTATTCCCTAAGTTTTATTTGATATATTATACCGTATTTAAAAGACCATTCAAAATGAATTTGTGTGTTTCAATGAATGTGTGTCTGTGCTCATATGTGTGAACAATGATTATAATGAAAATGGGTGAATGAGGCTTATGTGGAGCATCTACATAATATGTAGTTGTAACAAATGTGCAGGGATATATGAATGTGACAATGTTTTAATGTGTGTAGCTATTGAAGTGATACTTTACTCTATGTGGCACCAATGTCAACCAAAACATATTTCTAGATTGGATGATAAATAAAACTGTATTGTTGAAATGACCAGCACAGCTCAAACCATGCTTTTATGTACTGAAACATCGCTATGGAAAACTGTTTCCATTTAGTAAGGTGTAAAACTCTAGGATGGGCAGATTCAAAAGGAGTAATTCCTCATACTTTTTTCTCGTACATACAAAGTCAATAATTGGACAGAGCTCAATAATAATGGCCTGGCATGACAACTGTGGCACCAGACTATTATTTCATGTTAACTAGACAAGCATCACATACACAGCTTATGACATGCAATACCCAAAATGATCAAACTTAAAGTTAAATATCACATTTGAATCTTGATCTTGATTCTTTTAATCTAAAGAGCACAGTTCCCTCGTTTTATGGAAAACTTTCAGAGTTTTCATGACTCTGCCTTCGAGATTCAAATGGAATATTCTCAAGTTCTTTGATATGACCTTTATGTGTTAAAATGGCGTAAAATTAAAAACTTTAGAACCGCTTCTAACAAAGGGGAACATAGCTTGGAGAATTCATTTTCTAGAGAGTAACATAAAAACATGGTCGAGTCATCATTATGATGTGCTATGCTTACTAAAATCACATGGCAGTTCTCAGCAACTGATCAACTTATTGGGATGAATCTAATAATATCACTGGAAGGAGGACTTGCTGCCCTTCATAACGATAGTGATATTTTTTTTAATATATGAATTCCGACTTGAGGCATCGGTGGCCAAACGGATAACGTGCTAAACCTGTCAGCTTAGCCAAACAACATTGGCCGTGATCAGTGTTTAGCTGTGCACTTGGGTAAGGCACTTAGCTCTGCTTACTTCATTGACTTAGGTATAAATGAGTACCTGGCTAAAGGCAGCGAGCGATCTTGTCAGAATGCTAGTGCTGAAGTGGCTAACAGGCAGCTCGCATTGTATACTCCTCATGGAGTTGAGAATGATACAGGAGTGTTATGGCCTACCGGGGGGTAAACTATACATTGTAAAGTGTATAGAGCATGATGAACTTTGCAGATTTGCTTTATAAATGCCATGCTTTGCTTTGCTTTATCTTTCACTTTATTGGAAGTGGTTACATATATGAAATCCCTACAATTCTTACCTAATGAAAACCATCCAATCATTTCCTTTTTCTTCATACTCTTCTTATTGTATACTGATACCATCAAGGTCACTTCTGGCAACTGGAAAAGCGCCACCTGTAGCATGAAGGTCTCTTTAAAAAGAGGGTTTGGCTGCCCTCTCCTTACTGATGTCTTACAATGTTGTACTTCCTGGCCCAAGGAGTTCATTAAACTCAACTTGACATATGTATCTGAAATAAAATTGAGTAATAATTATATAACAATAGTTCACTTATATAGCGCATAAACATCCACATCAAGTGCTCCACTGCGCTTTATAAAAATCAACCTCTACAGCGCTTTATAAAAATTAATTATGTTTAAAATGTCGATACTAATACAAAGATAACAAAACACAGATATTAAATTGTTGTTTTTTTCAATCTTTACAACAGTATGAAATAAAAAATACAAAAAACAGTTAGCAATTAAAAGCTTTTCTAAATAATCAACAATTAAAACCACAGTTTATATTCCAGGATATAGACAGAACAGAGTTTTATGTTACAAATAATTACATGCTTAAATACTAGATGTGGTAATGTGGCTGTTCTTTTTATATAATCTTTCCCAAACTTTGTATACAAAATCAGATTTTTTTTAATCGATAAATTTAAGATCCCTTCTACTGTTATGTTACTGGTTTTCATTTCAATTGAACTTATATATATATTATATAAATGCTAATAATGATGCCTAATATTAAATCTTGAAATGTTTAATAAAACAGACATTAGGCATTGATACTGATAGATGACTATTTGCATCAACATACTTTTCACAATTGTTTTCAATATTTTTTTAAAGAAAAGATTTCAAATGCATTTTGTAATGTGGTTCTAAATCTTACCAGGAGCACGATTCATTGCCATGTTACGGAAGTTGCTCCCCTTGATGGCTTCCACCGAGAGCCTTCCGGTAGTTCCGTTGTAGGAAAGGCCTAGAAGGAGTTCTGGCATCCCGCCATGCTGCAAGGATTGGGTGGATGAGGCACTGTCACTTCTTGATAGACTGGATACGTCAAATCCTGAGTCACCCTGCTGCAACAAATGGCAAAGCCATACACAAATTATAGCCAACATTCTTAAAGGTTGTCTTTATACGACCCGAAACAGGGTGGCATCACATCTCCCTCACATTTCCACCACTCTCTCAATGAAGACACAGAGAGTCTATATAAATATAACTAATGAGAAGGGAAATAAATGGACGCACTCTGCGAATGAGAAAGGGTTTAATAGATTTACTGGAATTCACTTACTGAGAGAGCAACGAAATGTGAGAGAGAGAGAGAGAGAGAGAGAGAGAGAGAGAGAGAGAGAGAGAGAGAGAGAGAGAGAGAGAGAGAGAGA
>JARBEQ010016522.1:0-15989 GCA_030265355.1 Tritonia tetraquetra | reverse complement strand
GGATCTTCTTTTGAGGCCTTCCCAATATGGTTGTATACCTGTTTGGTATAGCCCTCAAAGTCATTAGACCACTCAAGGCTCTCCACCACAACAAGGTGTGCCATAAAGAAGAGGACATTTAACACATTTCATTATATATAGAAGGTTATACCTCATCACTTCAACCAGCTATTAGTAGATTTAATCGGCATTGCCATTCTATAGATATGGAAAAACTTTTTCTTAGCTCTGAAATTCATAAATAATGCAGTGGAATTTTATAATGGAAGTGAGAAAAATAATCTTAATGAATCCCTTCACAGACTCGTCTATTCATATCTACATCGTATCATTGGTACCTTTTCATTTAAGATATCACATAAGATTTGGGCAAAGTCCCCATCAGCCATGAGCACGTAACGACGTATGGCAGCAAAATGTTCCTCCACCTTGAGTTCCGTTGTAAAATAATTGATGATAGCATTGTCCACCAAGCTGATCCTAGAGGTAAAAGCAATAAAATATATGGGACAAGTGTGCAAGAAATGAAAATTCTTTAGTTAAGGATAACTTTCTACTTTTACTTTTAAACCAATTTGATTCAGTAACTAATAAAGATAAGAGTTAGAGCCAATCACCACTATTTCAGATTCACTCTCAGGACAGATGGTGACATAAAGCTCTATCAGTCCATAGACACTGCACCGGCTGTACATTGCATCTATAACAAATCAAACCTGTTATAGTAACCCTTTTTATTATAATGCCTGCTATCTACATCCTTTTTGTATTACAATTTTGTTATCCGTAGCGCATCTTACCGCTGAGCAGTGTTGCACCCAGCTTCATATCCAGCATTGCTGAACACAGCTGGAAAACTTTGGATCAGGTAGAAAAGACAAGCAGGTGATCAGCCCACTGTGCCTGTACCTTGAATGGCACAATGGGCATCACATTTTTAGGTCTTTCCCTGATTTTTGGTTATAACAATATTTACTGTTGCCTTGGTGGTAAACCTCTCAGCTATAAGAAAACTGAGCAGATTTTGCAACATAAGGCGTACAATATGAGGTTCATTACCAAGCTCTGTCTTAAATCGTAACTCTGAAATTCCTACCATCTAATAAAGTATAGGAATCATCAGCAATGATAAAAGGACAAAAAGAGACATCAGTCTGTTATACTTACTGTGCCCTGATAGGCGAGGCAATTGCTCTGGCCATTAGAGAGGACAAAGGCCTGTACTTGTAGGCCTCAACTTCCTCTTCATTCAACGAGCTGGAATCAAGATAGTTACGACCCAAATCCATAATATTCATTGATGACATGAGATCTGTGCTCGGTTTGTTTTCTGAAATGACAATTTTCTTAATTGAGAAATTCTGATTTTGTATGATATTCTTCAACAATTAAAACCTTATTTCTTCTACTAGATCCAGAGTAATAATGAAAATTAAAATCTAATCGTTTTTCATGTCAGTCAATTGACTATTAATGAGGCTCATTTTATTTATAGTCTGATATACAATAGTTCGCTTTTTTTCACATTTTTCTTCATCTTTCTAATCCATCTAAAACCGTACAGTCTGTACAATGATTGATGTCAGTCAGTCTCTCCAATAATCTTACCAAGGTGGAAGAAAGTGGAGTAAAAGTCAGCTTCATAAGGCCTTCCTGCTACCAGTTCTAACTTAGGGAGAGGTGTCGAGGCTTCTGAAAGGACACAAACATAATATAGTTGAGGAGTGTATTATATTTTCCTCATGTACATCCCATGATTAACCCCCCAAAAATTAAAATAAATAAAATCAAAATCTCTTTGCTTTCAGATGATCAAATTCAGATATTACAAATATACAGCTTCATCACATTTGATTAAACCCATGTAGGCCAGGGGGGAATATTTATAAGATTAAAAAAAGAAAAATACATACAGACAGCCAGCAATGATAAAGAGGTTTCAGTATCTTCTTCACCCCAAAGGATATCTTCAACTTTCATAGAGTGTAAGCATTTGATTAAGGTTTCAATTAAATAAATGTAAACAATTCACAACAATTAAATTGCAGGATAACAATCCATCATGGCCTACCTTTTTCCTCTCCTTCTGAGATACCAGCTTGAGAGAAGTCTTTCACTCCATACAAAAGGCGTTGGACAGTGGAATCAGATGCATGACCTTTGACATTATGCTGCTTAAATCTCATCACTTGCATCTGAACTTCATCCACTGGCACGGATTCTAAATTGGCATATTGTTTAGCATTTACACGGATCTTAGGGCGGCTGAGGACTTGACCTGCTTCACTCTCAGTTGTGGCAGACATTTTCAGATTCATACGAATTCGCGGCTTGATACCAAAGTCTTTGAAATCAGATTCGGCATTAGCGTGTTTGGACCCAAAACGTCGCAGACGTGGGACTCCAAATTCAGAACCAGCTCTGGACATTTGAGAAATGTGTCCAAAGAGACTTGCTTTCTTCACTGCCCAAACCTGTGACTGGGTCTGCTGGGTGATATGACTGCCATCCTCGTGTCTGCCCCGTTTTGGTATGATCTGTCTTTCTTCTATTGTTTCCTTATTCACATTTTTATCCGCTTGAATCTTTATGCCGGTTTTTTGCTCTCCTTCCTCAGTTTCTGTAGTAGCGTGCATTGTCTCCGATTTCTTTGTGTGAATTTTCTCAGGTTGCTCTTCGGTCTGTTTTGAAATATTTTCACCAACAACTTTCTTGACAATGCCTTTGGATTCCTCTACTGTCTTGGATTGACTACTGACATGTTTTTGTTCAATATTGTGAATGCGAGTCGGAGTCTCAGGTTCTGTTGTCTCTTTTGTTATACTTGTCTCACTGGATACTTTGATCTGGGGTTTTTGGAAGGTTGGTCCCCCAAGCTGAATGCCCTTGAGTTGGCGGCTGCTCTTGGGAAGTTCCACTTCTGATTCATCCTCATCATCTTCTCCTTCATTTTCGTCTCCAGTCTCATCGACTTCTACCATGATGCCATCCATTCCTCTCAGTGCCCAGCCAGGCAGACTCTCTGCAGTCAATGGCATAGGTGGTTCTCTCGTAGCCCAATTAGGCAAATCAACCTCCTCTTCTTGTTCTTCTACAACAACAAGCTCTCCAGTGGATCTCTCTGCCCATTTAGGGACATCGCTACTGTCCACAGAGTCTAGGACTTGCTGTGGAATACACAAATAAATATATTTAATATCGGGACACTTTCTAAGCTTTTCCTACCAATAATCTTATACATGTGTATATCAATGGCGTCTGGCGTAAACCGGCTAACCCAGGGATTATAGACAAAATTATCATTGTACTACCTTAGTACCTGGAAGAAGCTACACATTGTATATCAATGGTAATGTAATGAGCAGTAACCAATACTTTCTTTCTTTCTTGTCCAGTTCCCTTTTACCATTACAGTGTAGGGCCAGCACCACGAGGCTGGATTTCTCTGGATCTAGGTATTAAGCCAAGCAGGTGATCAACCCACTGTGAGTAACCAATACAAATCTATCAACCACCCACTTGGTCTACTCGCTTGTTTTGACAGTGCAAACCAGTCATGTCCGGATTTTGTCTCTTCAACTCGGTCACAATCGACTGATGGAAATAAACCGGCTATTTGGGTTTCAAATCATTTCGTGCATGGCCTGATGCCTAAACATGCCTACATTTATCAAGTACAAGTAAAGCTTTATTTGACTGCATTGCTTTTCACAGTAGGTACTCTCAACAATCTTGTGATAGCTTAATGTTTTTCTCGCTAACTTTAAAGCCAAGTCTCAGAACCTAGACTTACCTTTGCCTGCACTAATTCCTTCATTTCATCCTCCCATCTTTGAGCACGTTCCATCAGAAACTGTGCTCGAGTTGTGTCCAAGCGTGACCTCTGAACTTTCCACAAGGCCTTGCGTTCCCTATGCATGGCCTCTTCACTCAGTCCAGCATAGTGGGCAATCAACTCATCTCTGAACATAGATGGGAAATAATTGGGTCAGAGACAAATAATTGACATGTCATTTTCTCATGACAAATAACCCACATATTCCTTGTCCAAGCATTCCTCATCCTAAAGTCAATGTCCTAAGTAATGGTCAAGTAATACTCATTTCACCTATTCCTCGTTTCACGGATTTCTCGTCCATTTTTCTCTGTCCCAGAGAGAGCAAGGAATGTGTGTTAGACTGTATTTCATATTCATATCATATCGCATATTCTTTGAAATGACCGAAATAGAAAGCTTGAGTCACTTGCTAACTGTCACCTCTGGCAATTTAAAATTTTTTTTGTCAAATAATGAATTCCTTGAATTTTGAGCTCTTCATACAGGTCCCTTGAAGTGGTTAAAAGGAGAACTTCTGTCGTGTTTTCTCATTCTCCTTCCTAAAAACCCATATATCATTTTTCCATAATATGACCACATGTCAATGTGCTTTTCGTAAAACAAAATGACAAAGACAACATAACTATAATGTCTATAAGTAGTTTTAGTTATATCCACTGGCATATGTTTACATTGCAAAAGCGCAAAAAATAGATAACACGCGACATCAATTTATTGGCTCTTTACCCTTAAGCAGCCATAATGCCACACATCACAGTTGACCGTAAGCAACTGCATTGCCTGAAATCGCCGTAGATGATCAAGTAAAGGTGCAGTGTTATATTTTGTCTTCTTACATGCGTTAAAGAGAATAGAGGAAGCCGTTATTTAGCTGGGAGTCTAAGACGACACATTGCCATCTATATCGCCGTTACTGCTTATTCTTACGTCATCTACTTTTGTTACAATGCATGTTTTTCTTTTAATCTTATTTTGTCGCCCAGCCATTGCTAGAAGGTCCAATATTTCAAAATAGACAGTCTGCTTACCTAGCCCTAGCCTCTAAGTCTATCTCCTCCTGTGTCAAGGCATCCTCTTCCTTTGCCAAACGTGCCATTAGCTGACGATCCTCTTCCTTAAACGCCTCCTCTTTTCCAGCTCTTCTCTGTAACAGACAAACAAATGATTTTTAAAAATATAAAATGTTTCTCCTGCAGTAAACTCAAAGAGGTGGGGAAAAGGAAACAGTATAATAAGCCAAATCAGATACAATCTGGCAGACCATACCCTTTTACATGGACAGTCAAATCCTTTAATTGATTAAAAACTACACAGCAATGAAAACGATCCACACAATACCATCCACCTAGAAACACAGGCAGTCGGTGGTCAAATATGGAATTGGGTTGTCAGTCAGTGCTAACATTATCATTATCTATATGGTGTGTATTATTTTACCTCAAACAGAGGGAAAGTAGGAAAAATACACACTATAACTTTTCTATTGGAAGCAAAATAAACAAAAGCAGATAAGGAATCAAGTGCTCACAGAATAATGATGTCATTTTACTCTACCAAGCGTAATAAAAATAAAAATATGGAATTTCCAGCAACCAAAGAAATGCAATAATGCTTTTCACAGCAATGTAGTCGGTCTGATGCCTTAAAGGCAATTCTGCAGGCATAAATGAGTCTACACTGCAAATCAGTCCAGAAATAAAGTCACTAAGAGCTAATGCATTTTGGGCGTGTCTGTATTTATATCAAACATACATACTTTCATAAATGCAAGAAAAAAATCACTTGTAATCATTAGTCTGAAACTGATGAATGAATTTTTGTTGAAAAAGAAAAGACACCAGATTTAATTTTTAAAATAGGTTGATGTGATAAAGCAAACTCAAAAATCCTCAATGCATTCACCTCTAGGTCAGACTCCATTTGCTCCTTCAATCGCTTGAACTCTATTCGCTTCTTGGCATCTGCCTTCCTTTTCCTTTCATCAATAATACCTTCAAAAATAAAATTCAAAATAGATCTCATTTACTTATCAATCCATTATCAAACCTTATAACAATCAACAACAAAAATTAACATCAACATTCAATTTTTCATGAGAGCACCAAGCTTTTTCTCAGATGCAATATCCATTCATTTGTTCAAACATTAGTGTTTTGTTTGTTTTGTTATCCGTAGCACATGTTACCGCTGAACAGCATTGCGCCCAGCTTCATGTCCAGCATTGCTGAACACAGAGCTGGAAAACTTTAGATCAGGTAGATAAGGCAAGCAGGTGATCAGCCCACTGTGCCCGCACCTTGAATGGCACAACGAGCATCACATTTTTAGGTGTTGTCCTGGTTTTGGCCATCAATATTTACTGTTACCTTGATGGTAAACCTCTCAGCTATAAGACAACTGAGAAGATTTTGCAAGGCATGAAACATTAGTAATGACAAAAAATAAAGAGTATAAATCTTGTCGGCATATAGCCACTCACCTTGAAGACGAGCTATTTCTTGCTCTGCAACTCTTTTTGCTGTTTCCTTCAGCTCTTTCTTCTGCCTTTTTTCCCTCTTTCGAACTTCCAATCTGAAACGAAAAGTTAACGTGAAATGAGTAAAAACTACATTTTTATGACCAGACATGAAAAAAAACAACCGCTGATCAACATAAAACCATGCAAAACAATTGATTGGCTTAAGAAGAAACAATAAAGAGAGTGGTCTTTATCACTAACCTGTCTGCTGATATGGACGTGGCAACCTGTCGCATTCGTTGCACATAGATCTGACAGTACTGCTCCATGGAGGTAAGATCCGTTTGGGAGAAGGAGATGCCAACACTTGGAATAACGCTGTCTGATAAATTACACAGGAAGTGCTGAAAATAAAATTTAAAACGTAAAAAAATACGCATGACATAACGATAAGTAATGATTTCTCAATAACATTTAAGAAAAATAATGTTTGTGCGAAATACTATTTTAAAAAACTAAATAAAAACAGAAATCCAGACTCATTGTGCTGGCCCTACACTGTAATGGTAAAAGGGAATTGGATAAGAAATAAAGAAAGATGTTCAAATTAGAAGTGCCAGGTGTGTTTATGAACATCTTAGTCTGCATTAAAAAACAAACAATTTGTGCTATTTGTCTACTAAGGAGAAAACCGAATCAATCATGGTCACACCAATCAATAAGATATTTAGACATCAAAATGAGTTCTGAAATGGAGGCTGAAAATCAAATTAGAGGTTATGTGAAGGAAAAAAATGTTGGTCATGCGGTCCAAATTGAAAACCACCCGAAGCACAAAAAGAAGGAAGAAAATATGGTATACGCAACAAATGTGAAATGAGAAAATTAAAATTTGTAAGCCAGAAGAGACCTGTCCTCCCAAAGTGGCAAATTCTCCCAGTTCTTAAACAGCTGAGAAGTGACCACAAGGACTACAGTAATTTGTTTATTGGCCTTGCTTATGATTAACACTACTCAGTGTATTGCTCAATTAAGAGTTATGGACACAGTGGGTTGATCACCTGCTTGGCTTAATACCTTGATCCAGAGAAATCCAGCCTCATGATGCTGGCCCACACTGTCATGGTAAAAGGGAACTGGATAAGAAAGAAGAAAGAAAGTATTTCCAGCCCTGTGTGCAGCCATGCTTGATGGTCAGGGTGCCTGCATTTATATTGGGTATCTTGTGTGCCTTTCATGACTGAAAATGGGGTTGGCCCCAACACTGCTCTACAGTATTAATGGGGTTTGATTTTATTTTTTTTTAATTCATAGAGAACACTTTATGTTTGGGATAGACAAAAACCAAAACAATGGAGAGCAACTATCCATTGTTTGTGAGTTGCTCCCCGCTGTTCTTTTCATCTAATCGCAAGTGTAAAGCGGTCTCCATGTTCTCTGGCTTAGGCATGAGAAAAAGAACAGACCTGAGGATTGCAAAGACGCAGCAGGTTGATGGCTCTGCCACAGATGACTATATCTTTGACCACAGCTTGCAAAAAGTCTGGGAGGTCCTCCAGTGTGCTAAAGGCTGGGGACAGTTTATACGTTCCTTCCCAATAATCAACATCTGGGGAGAGACAGAAAGGCAAACAGAAATATATATAAAATCATCACAGTTTACACACCAAGTGAACTGATATTTACCTTACACCGAAAGGTACTAAAAGGTTATTGATAAAGAAAGAAGTGAACTGATATTTGATCTACTTTTTCCATTAAATCAAATAAATAATGTATAATGTCATTTTAAAAGCAACCTAAAACACTTAACGAATAAAACCTGAAAACAAATTTAATCAAGATTAACTTCAGACCTCTTTTGTCCAGACTGATAAAATCCATGTCAATCAAAAACTCCTTGTACCTGTCGTTGAGGATACCATGAAAAACCCAATCCTTTACAAATCTGTTGACAGAAAAACAACGACAACATCTCATGTGAATATGGAAGCAATTTTCTCATCCATTCAATCTTAACAGAAATAGCTATGAAGTGTGTAAAAACATGTACACAGAAATGTAGCTCTACATACTATAAAACTATATTTTTAAAAAAAATATTTTGATACTCATTAGATCTTCAGTCAGTAAGGCCCAGATAAGACAGGATAAGCCAAGCTGTGTCATGGCATTAAAAGAGAGTAGTAAGTGTTAACATTGGTTCAGTCTAAACACTTGTTCCGTTACCATTTCTGGCAAGACGCCACAACACAGCTTACTCATTTACTGTGTGTAATTCCAGACAAAGACTGTGATGCTGGTGGCTGAACGGATAGCGTATTGAATTGGTCAGCATAGTCAAGCAACATTGAGCATGGTTAGCATCTGGATGGGTGACCACTTGGGTGCACCATGTTCAGTTCGTCCCGTGTTTGCACCCTTGGATAAGGCACTTTACTCTGCTTACTTCACTCAACTCGGGTGTAAATGAGTACCCGGGGGAGGGCAGCAAACGATCTTGTAAGAATGCTAGTGCTGAAGTGCCTAACAGTAGGCAGCTCACACTGTATACTCCTCATGGAGTTGAGAAGGACACAGGGGCGTTATGCCGGGGGGTAAACTATACATTGTAAAACATATAGAGCATGATGAACTTCTTGGCCATGCGCTAAATAAATGCTAAGCTTTACTTTACTGTTTACTAACTTCATAAGAAAACAAAATAGAGCCGACAAAAATTCACATTTCAAGCAGCATAAAAACATTTCATTATAAATTTGTAAATTTCATTAGCTGAGATGTGATATGGTAGGAATTCTGACAATCAAAGGACAAAAAACCCTTCATAAATTCACCAAATAAGAAACCATAGATGATAGAGAAAATTCCACAGATACTCACAGCATGAAAGGACCCCAAGTATTGTTAAGGATGGACAGAAGAACAGGGTAGTGACCACAACAACTGGAAGCCTGAGCCTCTCTGTACAGGTAGGTTAACAGTTTCATGCCCTGGACAAATAAAACACAAGTTGAATACATTATATCATGAGCAACAATTCAGCCAACCAAAATGAGCAAAACTTAAATATATATTTTTTTTTAATGGAATATATTATGTACTGTTTCAGAAGCCTGTACTGTAACACGATATCTATATCTATAAATGAGTAAGCCAGATTTTTGTCACGCATTTCCTCAGTTCCCACGGCACCGATTGCTACCAAATTTTGCATGTGGTTTACAATTTAGCTGGAGGTGGTTCTTGGTGTATTGAGTATTGGATCCATAGTGTCGTTAATTTTATAGAAAATGTTTCATTTCTTCTAATTTTGTTTATAGACATTCATAGTTTTTACTTTTCAACTCAATAAGTACCGTTACCGTTCGACAAACGCATTGTCAAATCACTTGCCAAACCTCATAGCCGTTAAAGGGTTAATATTTCAAAAGAAAAGAAAATATCTAACATTACACAGACACCTACTACAGGAAAGCCTTGGCTGTCTTGTCTGTCATGAACTTGACATAGTCTTGCAAGATATCTGCAGTGAGATAAATAATGCACCATTAATAATATGTAAACAAAGAAAAAAAATATAGTAAAGAAAAGAGAAATTACTCAAGGTGATGCAAAGAAAAGACGTCGAAATAGAGAGAGGTGGAGGAAGCTTATTCATTATCAATAATCCTGACAACAAAAATTAAACCAGGAAATGATAAAGAAAGAAAGATTGTAATAAAAGATTATTTCAATTTTACAAGTTATTTTGAGATAAAAAGATCGTAATAATAATTCAATAACTTGAATTACAGCCGCTATTCAAAATGAGATCTTTAGTCACTTTCGGTGTTCAAGATGTAGTCCTGTCTTCACCACCGAGCCTACCAGAAGCAATGATTTCAAAATCACAGCGAGCCACAAAAAAAAAAGCTTAAAGTTAAAGATAACAATAGATAATGTCCACTACAAGTCCATGTAGCTTCACTCTATTATCTTTAATAATAGAAAGAAGAATATATTCATTTATTCAATACATATCATTACTGACCCTATTTGCTCCATAGCAGCATGAAGATGCATTCCCAGTTGTAGGATAGTCAGTGTAGCGGGAATGTGTAATATGGCAGCATAATAATGACTTAGCACATTCCTTATCGCTACTGTAAAAGCTTCAAAGACCAGGCCACTATTGTAGAAGGAGCTGTCTGTGTCAACTGGCCGAGCAAACCAGGCAAGGCGTTGAAAGTACGTTCCAAACTGTGTGAAAGGGGCCAGAGCACTGGCCAACATTTCTGGAGATAACCCACTGATGTGAAGACCAGGTGTGATGACAAAACTATGGCTTTCCTAGAAGAGAGAAAAATAAATATGTAGAGAAATTGTTACAATTGTTATTAGTATTACACCCCTTTTGACACTTGAAGATCATTTCAGAGACAGGAATTCCTGTTTATAGTCCATCTCTGATAAGATACTCATGGAGTTGAGAAGGATACAAGAGTGCTATGGCCTTCGGGGGTAAACTATACATTGTAAAGCACATAGAGCATAATGAACTTGGTGGATATGCGCTATATAAGTACTATCCTTTTTTTTTCCAGTGAACAAAACGAAGCTGAAGTGGCGGAGATAGAGCTAACTCTTTGAGTATCATAACGGAACTACAACTATGCTACAGTAAGCATGTGCCAACAACTAATAATATAGCGTTTCTCTTTTCACTGCTGATAAAAGAGTTCCAACACATCCAGTAAATTTGTGATTTTGCAGGAAAATGAGTTTTAATCGCTGGTAATGTCTCCGCTGACCCTCATGACACAAAAAAATCTGCATATTTTGCTTCAAAAATATATTTCCCCCCCGATTTTACTCTTTAAAATTCAAGACCCTGCAATTCGTACATGATTTCAATCATGTGTGACTTTCTAATAAATTTCTAAGTTATAAATGGAAAACTAAGACGAGAGAATTACTAACTCCATCAAAAGGAAATATCCAGGATGGGACCCCAACCAACATGTGGAGGACATGTTTAATCAGTGTGTGGGAATCAACTGTAACCAGCAGGGGCTGCAGTGAATTTGGATCAGCAATGGACTCAACACGCAATCTATGACGAATGAGAACATCAAACATTCGAGGACCAGCATCTGTCAGGTAAGGACGCTCTGTGGGACCAGACTGGCTGAAAGACACGAAATTAATAAAAAATCGTTGCAATCCAGGTGACTTTTTCAACTATGGAACATAACCATAACCATAACAATTTTTACATGCTTAAACTACTAAGGAGCAATTGAACATTAAAAAAAAAAATTCTCTGACTTGATACTCAACTAAGAAAATAGCCAGGGGCAAAGAAATAATTCTTCCTTTCAAAACAAAACAAAAAACCCAACAATGATGATTGATTTTAATCAAAATTATAGTAACATTTCACTGACCTCTCTTAAGATTAAAAATATTAATTCTCCCATTTACTTTAAAAAAAAAAAAAAAACAGAAGCAAAAATTATTTTCGCCTATCAATATTTCGTTACAATTATCTTGGCTTCTATTTACTTACAAACCAATCCATTCCCAAGTATAATTTTGAGATCGCTTCTCTGTCAAAGCATCTTCCCATATGGAATCTCTGGGGCTAGGGGCTGCATCCACAACACTGACCAGAGAGCCAGACATAGAGCTTTGACCACTATCTGCTTCGGAAAACTGGTGGAATTTGAATATTGAGTAATCCAAGATTAATTGCCCTCAGTTGGCTGTACATGTAAGGTTGTTTTGTTTTGTTTTTCAAATACTAGGGCATGTCAAAGGTCACTAGGTGACAACTGAAGAAATTCAAGAATCTAGTAATTCAACATTGATTGCACTCAGCTGCAAATGTATAGGTTATTGAAATAAAAAATATGGTTAAGAAATATCACTAGGTGACATATTATACTATAAAACATGGTCTCGGTAAGATTGACGCTTCTAGTGAACATTTAGAAATCATAGCTGTTAATAAAAAAACAACTTTTGAGTCTAATTTGCAATGTTTCCCCTCAGCAAGACATCATCATTAATCCTTGTCAATTTTCATAGCTTTAGTCAGGCAATATCATTGAATTTGAAAAATAATTTTACCTGGGCAAAAGATCTTGATTTTGCACACTTGAATTCTGGAATTCTATACAAGAATAGAATATTACAAATGTGAAAAAACCTTTTACACCATTCAGCTTTGTGAGTGAGAGAAATAGAGACTAATAACCAAAGAATGAACTAGCATAAGACCTTTACAACGCTGTGCATTTTGTGTCAGTTGAGAAATAATAGCAAATAACTATAAACATTCAAATTATTCAACACCAAAATCATTTCAACTAAAAATCAATGATTGTCATCAGTTCAAAGAAGCTTTTGCAAACAAAATGTATGATGTACCTCTCCTTAGTGACCCACCTTGTTGTGGTGGAGAGGCTTTGGTGGTCTAATGATTTTGAGGGTTTACCAAACAGGTACAAGGATATTGGGAAGGCCTCAAATGAATATCCAGACTGAGAGGTCACAGTGCCTGGTAACGGGCCCTGAGGTGGCAACCCCACCACTTATCTAGGACACAATGGAGCAATCTCCTACTTGCCCGAATCAAATGGATTCAAAGTAATAAGTGTATGCCCAACTCAAGGATTGATTACACAGTGATGCATGTAAAAGGACTATGAATATCGGAACATGGCATACAAGATCCATTAATGGTAAATAGAGTTAGTTAACGAAGTCAAAAAATGACAAACTACCTAGAGGCAGGCTAAAGAAAATGTGGCAGGATGCAGTTTCAGAAATGATACAAAAGAGAGGATCTAAGCTTGTAGAGGCAAAGAGGATGTCATTGAACAAAGATCAATGGCCAACTTATCATCTCATACTCAATTAGAATTTTCCAAAACGCGAACCGAAGGTAAAAGAGAGAAACACTGATTAATAATACAGAATCTGTCAATTCAAAATATGTCATGTAATCTTCTGATTGAACCACAAGTCAGCTCTAGTTAACCCTTTTCATCTTTCTCACACTAATCCCGCCAGCATATGAAACGACAACAATGTAGATTTTTACCAAAAGAAAAAATATAAAACACATAATATCGACGATAAGAAAATGTCTAGTAAACTTACCTAAAATTTGGAGTGGCCTGGAAATCAGGCAAGTCCAACTGAATGTTGAGGTTCAATGATTTCCCATAGGAAAGCTTGCTGTCCACAGATGAAAAGCTGCTTCTATCCTCCTGCTGATAAATGTAGGCATACTTCTGACATTGGACAATCATTTATTATTCTTTATACAATTTTAAAGATGCATAAAACAATGTTTGAAAATCATTCATAAAAAGAACCAAAGAACCAAAACAATTCACCACATCAAAGTTATGGCAAAATACTCATATATATATATATAAGAAATGTTTTCAAATCAATTACTAAATATTCATCCTTTTCCCTCATTCATTCCAAGCTATCAGTCATATTTTAACATAAAGATTTAGATCTATACTAAAATGTAAACAACAAAACAAAATATAGGGTAACAACTGGAATAACATACTGTTGCAGAAAAAATTGAATCTTCACTGATACCATAGCCTGGAGTTGAGTTAAATACCTGAGAAGTCATGGGGAGAAATAGAAAAAGATCAGATGTTTTATTCTAAATCATGATCATAAAAGGATAAAATAACAAAATAAATCAAACTAGCACACATCATTAGTTCCCTAAATCAAATTTACAGTGCTAGAAAGGAACAACTTCTTTCTTCTCTAGTGACAGTGTTTAAACATTTTTTTCCCGCTGTAGAATTCATTATCAAAATTTATCAAGGAAATCGGGAATCTTGCTATAAATTTTTCAAATATTGTTTTAAACCAATTTGACATATAAATGTTTTGAAATTCTTTTAATATCAAAAGTGGATATAAATTATAACTTCACACATTGAAGATGTCTCTTACAATCCATCTATCTATAACTGCATACATTCTCCATATTATTGCATGAATCCTTTCTTTCTAATGGTATGACACAATATGAGAATGACACTTGTTGTAAACCTCAACAAGGTCATCCCACTCACATTAAGTCACAAACTTTAAAAATCTTATAATATATCACACACACACAAAACATACCCAAGATACAGTTCTCTCATCTCCTCCAAGACTGAAAGCTTGAAAACTCTCAAAAAGTTCTCTGTGAAAAATAAACAAAAAACAAAGACTGCTTAAAGTAACGACAACAATACATTAGCAAGGTGATTGAACACATAATAACAACACAGCTAATAATAATAACAATAATAAAAACAAAATATAAATCTCCCTGAGCAAAATCAAAACCATGATTTTTAAAATATTTAAATAAAGAAAAGACCACGACCTTACGAGGGATATTGGAGATAAAAGTGGGTGCCTCTTGCTGCTGGTACCATACCCATTCGGTACGACAAAGGGCCTTGCTGATTCCATTGTTCCTCATGCTGGAAATTAAAATAAAGCTATAAACCATGATTCATTAACAGAAACACATGTTTTGTTTGATCGAGCCCCATTAATACCACAGAGTTGGGGCCAGCCCTATGTTCAGCCATGAAAGGCACACAAGACATCTGCCATAAATGCAGGCACCCCACTACCAAACACAACTGAACACAGAGCCGGAAACTCTTTGGATCAGAGAGTTTCAGACAAGCAGCTGATAAGCCCACTGTGTCCACAACTCTTTACTAGCACCATGAGCAATACAATGATCAGTAGTAATCAAAGACAGGCCAATAAAAAAAACTGTAGCCCTTGTGGGTACCCCCTCAGCTATTGATAAAAACTGGGAGGATATACCACTCTGGACAAGAAACACATATGGATTCCAAACCCTATAAAACTTTACTGTCTTTGTCTTTGAAAAAGTCCATGGTTTTCCCACAAATAACTTATTAATAATTCCAGGATCCAATTTTTCAACATGTGAAAAGCTTTGTCAGGATTTTTAAAAGCTGTAAGTTCTGACCTGAGGCCAAAAACATTTTAGCAACAAATAAAAGGTAAGAGTGAATGTTGAAAAAATAATAAAATTAGAAAATAAAGTAACCTTAATCTCATCAAATGTGGGCACACACAAGGAACCATCTTCAGTTGTATTGTTCACGGGAGAATCACCACAATCTTTTAAGGCCACAAGCAGTCGCAGGCACTGTCTGACATCATCATTCCCTTCTGTTTCAACAAAATCAAATTTAATGATAAATAGTATAAAGTAAAGATGGAAAACGTAAAAGCGCCAGTAAAAAGCCATAGAAGAAAGAAAAGTGGAATGCCGACAATTGGGATTAAACCCACGACAACACTGCCTAGCTGGAGATAGAGCCGGAAACTCTACCCGGATTAGCTTAATAGGTAGAACAATAACATTTTTTAAAGTCTTGAAGTAGGAGCGCCACCAGGACCCACAAATCTTAATTTATGAACCATACCTATAAATTCTGGTAGGTGGGATCAAAGAACCTAGTCCTATCGGAGACGGACGATAAACTTGGAGGTCCCGTGTGCATACGTTAAAAAACCCTTGGCGGTTAAAAATCGATAAGAGTAGGCTGCAAGGCCGCTGTCCGCGCAAAATTAATTCCTACCACAAAGGTCACAGTGGGTTGATCACCTGCTTGGCTTAATATC
>JARBEQ010016411.1:0-15999 GCA_030265355.1 Tritonia tetraquetra | reverse complement strand
GTTACGAAATGTTTTGGTGTTCCCAATATGGCCGGCGATTTTGAAACGTGCTTCAACATTGTGACGTCACGCTCCCTCCATGTATCTTTCCTCCGAGATGATGATGATGTTAATGATGCGTATGCGACGTTTTGTCAGAAGAGAGAAGGTTAGCGGTCGTGTAATCTTTTGATGTAATAATGCAATTACGCCAATGTAACGTCTAAGGCATTTGCATTAAATAAGCAGGATTTCTAAACCATTCAATATGAAAGCTTGCTTATCCGTCCTAATATCTCTCATTTGTCTCCATCATGGGGGGCGAGAGCCGGCCAGAAAGAGCAATTAAGCATTGATAAAGTCTGCAATTAATCATTTTAACAATGGCGATATTAAAGAAAGGCTTTGATGGAACCTAAATCTGATAAGACCTACTTAACGCCTTTAGACGTGTTGCATTTTGTCACGTGTAGTCTATGGCGCACTGTGAAGCCTGGCTCGGAGATTTCTCTACAAGTCCTTCATCCTTCACATTACCATACACGTTGTACACAATGAAATAGTTTTAGGGGGCGTCACGGCGTAGCGGTAACGTCTTACCTTTGTGTGCAGAAGGTACTGGGTTCGAATTCCGGCGGCAGCGTAATGATTTTTTTCCTTTGTGCTTTCTCGAGTTTTAATGGCTCTGAACCTGTGGATTATGAAATCAAGTCTTATCGGAGAAGTGATCTAGAATATGCTGCCAAGGGCGTAAAACTAACAATTCTTCTTTAGAGGCAATGCGCTGATGGTGAAAATCAAAAGTCATAGAAATGATATATTATGAAAGGGAAAAGGACATAATATTCTAAAAAGTTCTAAAGTTTGAAGTTTAACGCCCTTTTTTAAAACATAAAGGTCATATCAAAGGCGGCTCAACAGAACTTGAGAAGATTCCACGTGAATCTCCGGGGCAGAGCCATGAAAACTCTGAGAAAGGTCCAGAGAAAAAATTCCGCACCAGGCGGGACTTGAACCCGGTCCTCCGCGTCCAAAGTCTAGTGGCTTAACCACTGAGCTAGGGACATAATATTCAATATTGATTTTCAAAAAGAATTGCGACAGTACCAGGGATCAACATGTTGGTCACATGAGAGACAAGAGACTGATGATCCGTTTGTATCGTCGTTACTGTTGGTAGGCGATTGTCCTACCCACTTAATCACTTTCTTACTTGTACCTTGACCTGGTTAAGCGTCGGGGGAGATTTGAGCGCAAGGGAAGCAGCTATCTTTCTCCATGCATGTCTGTCGTTAGCGGTTGTAAGAAGGTCTCTAGTTGGCATCTGAGTTAAGTCTTTGATGTTCTGCAACCAGTTTTTCTTTTGTCCATTTTTCTAGGGTCCATATGTATTAGGGTCTTATTTAGTGAGTTATGGTTCATGGTGTGACTACACCACCCCATTTTGGTAAAGTTCGATGGAGCATTCATTCTTTGTTCCAATGACTTCATGACAAAAAATGAATGTAAAAGCAATTATAAATACATTACACGTTACATTAGACATATCATATAACAGTACAGTACATAATCATAGAAATACAACAGTTACAACTTGTGGCCTCTCATTCATCCCCCAGCATTAATGGGTCGCCGAAGTTCAGCGCCCCGTGAGCTAGGGCGAAGTTTCTTACTCAAGCACAAGGCGAAAAATAACTCTGCATCGTTCCGATTACGGGGCGAGCACCGTACTGCTGAGCTACAACGCCCCCTGAAGACGCCTGTTTTTGAAAAGTTCAGAAATATTAGCTACTCCGTCAGGACTTGAACCCCGGACCCCTTGGCCCACTGGTAAACACTCGCCCACGGGTCGGGAGATCTGCGGTTTGAATCCCAGTCGTGTCAAAGGGTTTTTTATCATTTTTTGTGAATAAAGGATGTCCCTCCTCTGAAATGATCATCAAGTTTCAAAAGGGGTGTAAAACTTTTCTTTCTTTATTAATAATCTTTTCAGTACCTTTCGGTGTAAGGTAAATTTCTTTGAATCAATTTGGTTCGGGCTGGCAAGTAGGAGATTACCCCACTATTCTCTAGATAAGTGATGGGGCTGCCACCTCAGGGCCCCTTACCGGGCCCTGTGACCTCTTGGTCTGGACCTTCATTTGAGGCCTTCCCAATATGGTAGTACCTGTTTGGTATAGACCTCAAAGTCATTAGACCACTCAAGCCTCTCCACCACAACAAGGTGGATCACTAAGGAGAGGTGTAAAACTTCACAAACTTCAATCTCCTCTGTCACGGATGCCGCCTAGTGCTGGGCTGAAATTTGGATTAAGATCCGGATACCCAGTTATTGCCCTTGATTTGGAAATCCAGTTCTTAGGGGTCGATCCGGATCGATCCGTTTTACGTAAACAAATGGAGGCGCAAGTGACGTCACTGGGGGTGGGGGAGTGTTGAAATAAGGTCCAATAACAAGTTAACAAGATATCAGTAAGTTATCTTCCTTGACGTTTTCTGAGTTGCGTAGATCTAGTTTGTCGCGTAAATCCAAATTGATGTGAACATCCAGTTTGTCGCCATGATTTAAGTCTTCGCGGTGATTTAGATCAGAATCCAATTCAAATTTCCAATTCAAATCAGCAGACAAGAACAGATCCCATTGTCGACTTAAAAAATATCAGATTCGATTTTCGACCCTGAAGTCTGGAAATTGGGTGCCTGCATTTATGGCGGGTATCGTGTGTTCCTTTCATGGCTGAACATAGGGCTGGCCCCAACACTGCTCTGAGGTATCAATTGGGCTCGATCAAACTGATACGGACCGGGGAAATCCGACCGCAGAGTCGAACATTTCAAACTACAAATCTATTGGATGACAGCACTCAATTCGTGATAATTCGACACAGCAGATTGGTTACATGTGTAGCGTGACACGATGCCAGGCCTGTCCACTGTGTCGTTGTGACATGATCTGACACTGCCATGGTCCACAGTTTATACAATTCTATTTGTCCCATTAGGGTGGCAATTGATTTGATACAAAAATGATTGCTCTGGTACTTGCACATTAACAAAACAGATATCGAACTGAAAGAGGTGGTCGTTTCGTTTTATTCTACCTGTCGGTGTCAGCACAGGTCTACTCCTCCACTCTTTTTTATTGCAATCTCTTTTCTTTACAAAGTAATTTCTCTTCTTTTTATATTTGCACATTTGCGATTTGGCCAAGCTGTAAATAAGTCATTCCATTTACAGGGGCACAATCCTGTTCGTTTTTATCATTTTATAACTGACATTCTTTTTTTCGTATCAGCCCTCACTACCAATTCGGAAGTATACACTTTTTGCAAAGGGGCAAAGTGCCAATAGCTGAGGGGTAGCCGCAAGGACAAAAGTAATTTGTTTATTGACCTGTCTTTGGTTAACACTGCTCAGTGTGTTGCTCGTGGTGCCAGTAAAGAGTTTTGGACACAGTGGGCTGATCACCTGCTTGTCTGATATTCTTTGATCCAAAGCATTCCCTGCTCTCTGTTCAATCAGGTTTGGTGGTTGGGGTCCCTGCATTTTAAATGCTGGTATCTTGTGTGCCTTTCATAGCTGAACATTGGGCTGGTCCCAACACTGCTCAGCGGTATTAATGGGGTTTGATCAAACAGACAACAAACAAAACACGTTTTATAAAACATGAACGCAATCAAAGCAATATGGTCGTATCCGCCATACATCTTTTATTTCATTTGTGGTCAGTGGTTTGGGAAAACTCATTCAGATGGGTTCGTTTCAGTGTTTGTTATTTTATGTATTTTTCAACTTATATTCTTTTCATGATTCCACGGGGCATTTTGATATCTTTTGGTACTCGATATCAATTTCATTACCATAATTACAATGCATTATACGTTTTGAAGATGTTGGCTTCACGTTTGTACCTTAGGACGGGATTATTGATGGTTCATTTGTTGACCTTTTATTTTGTTTGTTTTCTCATCTCAAGGCTTCAGATCAGAACCGATACCTGCATCTCATCACAGCTGTTACCAAGGTAACTATCCTTATCTCGATCATTTCAGGACAGAACCAGAGCATGTTATGTAGTTTAGTTTATCTTGTAATATCATGTCGTGAGGTTTGTACTTCGGCGTTTTATTCCTGCTGTAAAAGGGGTATCTTTTATAATGTGAAACAAAAACATCGCGTTAAAAGTATGGAAACCAGCAGAATAAGACCATAGAATAGATGAAGGAAGAGGGAATTGATATACATGTAGATGAGCTGTACTCACCAAGCGGGGATTTGTGTTTAAACTAAGAATGAATCTTTTTGTTACTTCAATCTAACCACTCTTTAACTTTTCTCTGGCTTTATTCTCCGTCATGTGTCATTTTGTTTATCTAACACCCTTAAAACTATAATGACACCAGCAATGCGGATAATGAGATCTCAAAGTAAAGATACAATTTCGTTCCTAATTCTCAACCTTGGTAAAAGATAATGGAGTTCATTTGCTTAAGCAATTGTTCTACCGTCGTTATTTTAGGGTCTGTCTTGGGAACTGCCCTTGAGTTCCCAAGGGTTTGGTAATAGATGTGTCTGTCTGACGACATAGACTTTGTAATATAGACACAGGGTGGGATCACGTTAAAGGTCTCGTCCACTATAGCTGACATTTCTTGGCGAAATAGATAACAAATTGAAAAAACAATGAAGCAAGAAAGTAATTATGAAAGTGTTAGGAACGAAAAAGAAAAGAAATAACGATTCAGACAAATAACATGGTAATGTTTTGGGCAAAAAGGACAGTAATATTTGTTTTTGAAATAAAAAAAGATAGCGAGAAAGTACAAAAAGAAAGGAACACTGGGAAAATTGCATTTCGGTTCACCTGCAACAAGTTATAATCCATTTCCATGTCTTTTAAGTGAAAAAAAAACAAGAGAAAAAGCCAAGAAGAAGGAAATTAATTTCCCCAAGGAATTCCAAAGGTTTAAGTCTCTCGTTGTTTGAAATCCTTTTGGCGTTTTCTGTTTCAAAAGTAATAATAAATCACAAGAATTTTCAAAGCATTGATCTGTTTTTCTATTCTCCTGCGCATATTGGAAAGAATCTCTTTCCAGCGCATTATTGTTGGCGACTGAATGCAATGATTATAGCACAACACAGAAGGCCACGGCTTTAAATGTTAAAATATTGGGTGTTTTTTAAATCTAGACCCACGCAAACAAAACAGAATAGGCCGGTCTAGACCCACGCAAACCACGGAATAGGCCGGGCCTGATTAAATGATGGTCCTAGATTGGGACCCCCTTTGACACGGGAGTCCCAGAGGGATCCTTTAAAAGTTATTCAAACCATTGACTGTATGATCTGTAATAAGCCCCAAATTTGCAGTCTGGTCTATGCCTATGAAGAGTGCACGCATCCTTGTGCCGCAAGAAAAGATCCAAATCTGGAGAGAAGTTACCTCCAAAACGCGATGTAATAAAACAATCTATGTATATGAACCCTAACCTAGCGGGGTTCTGGTTCCACCGAACCATAGTATTGTTTTGTTTTGTTATCCATACCGCATGATATTGCTAAGCAGTGTTGAGGCCAGCTCCATTACTGAACTCAAACAGTGAGAGAACTCTTGGCGCTTGCGATGGAGAAAAGAACACTGTAGAGCAACTTTTGAAGCTTTACTCGACCCGCGACTCTTCAGATAAAATGATATGACATCTAAAGCAGTCAAGAGACGGTGAGAGAAAAGAGAAAGAGGGCGAGGGTGTGGAGAGATCAAGGATATAATATACTTTTGTTTGGAAATGCGTTATAGAACCAAACAAAATAAGTAAATAAATAAACGGAGTTTTATTGAAGATCGTTAGAGCATCGAACTTGTGACAACAGCCCACAGAAAACTCCAGGATGCCAAGAGTAAATTATAATGATAATTATTGATGTGAAAAGGACATTTATTGCTTTCTGTTTGATACTTAGCTCTCTAGAAACGTATTTTATTGTACTCTACAGTAGATCGATGGAAATATCGAAATGATATTTTTTTTACAAAAGATGCCGTGGATAATAATGTTTTCATCTATAACGAATAGATTTCATTTCTATGGTTTGATCATGTTTTAACAAAATGTTTCAATTCATAAGAATTGTAACACAGCAACAGCTGTTACTATCAGATGGTCTATATAAATCTTTCGAATTTTTAAATAATCAATTCTCATGTTATCAACACGCTTATATTTTTTTCTCATTCATTTCGTTGCCCTTTGTCGTAACTCTATCGTAGCATCATCATCATCATCATCATCACCATCGTCCAAGGTATGCATTTTTAGTTTCTTGGATTGATTACAATCCCTTGTTCTCATCGTCACTTCGATTGCGTTTGTTTATTGTCATCATTATCATCGCCGTTATCAACTTGACAATTATCTTATTCATTATAATTTTCCAGTTTTCGACATGTGGTGGACATATGGAGCAAATGGTTCGCCTGAAATGTCCCTACAAGAACGAACCAAAATGGATGGGGAAATTCTCAGATGAGTAAGTCTAAGTCTAGTGTAGATTCTTCTTCTTCTTCCGTTAATTCCCAGACCACCTCTGGTGTATTGTCGCAAAATAAAATACATAATACAAGTCATCTCAACATGAAAAGACTGAACAAATGACACAAGGACTCTCTCATTGTGTGGCCATCTTGGTTGGTTATCATGTCGTTTATCACCAATGCTAATACTTTTCATTTGATGTATATCATCGCTGTATTGGAGGTGGGGTGAGTAAAGTAGCTACGACATCAATGACTAGGGTTGTGAGCCCCTGACACACTTTAGGTACTTTGATGTTCCTTCGTAAATGATACAGAGAATTATTTTTTTTAACTTCCAATACAATCAATGGACAAAGTAATACCCGAAATGTTTCTGGGAGAAAATGCTTCAAATATTATTCCTCAACTAAACATCATGATCTTGACAACGTGAAGTTAAAACTTACCAAGATTTTATTAATTTAAGTACAACAAACGCTAGCTTATGTGTTTTTAGTTCTTCTATAAAATGTGTCAATAATATATTTATTGAGTATTGACAATACTGCTGTGGCTATGAGGGAAAGTTTTTCGTCCTGTCAGAAAATGTCTTGGTCGTTTTTATGTTGTCGTTTATTGCTAGGGAGGACATCCTTCTTACTTGACGACTTTCCTTACAAAGAGGAGTATCAAAGGTGTGTGTTCTACGGGAAACAACGTTTGCTATTTTGTAGCATTTATGAGTAGTATCTCTCTCTCGATTCAAGATTTAAATTCGTTGTCAACATCGGTAAATTACAAAATAGATCAATCTAATGTAAAAATAGATGTAATGTGAGAAGATGTTTGATTGTAAAACAAGTAATGATACAGACCTTTTCTCCATGAAACTAATGTCTATAAAGGTGTGAATTTTAGCGAAATCATGAAACGCTATTTATACAACTGGTTTTTTGTTTTCAAATGTTGACCATGCGCTTAATTCTAATGACAGGGACAGCCCATCCTGGCAAAATGTAAACTCCGAGTTCTTGTCTCGATTACAACCACGAGCAAAGAAAGACGAAGACGAGTACTGGATGACCTTTGAAGACTTCCGGTGTAATTTCGGTGGACTGTTCATCATCAGCTCCCCGGATCCGTTCCGTCCTGACGGGTTCAACATCCGACGGACGTATCGCGCCCACAGTGACGTGGGTATGACGCCGCACACAACGCCCTGGTTCAGCAACGGCTACAGAAACAGAGAGAGACGATGCACGGCACCGCACGAAGCGTTCGTCAGAGATTTCACCAAAATGAGGAACGACGCCAATGCGGACGTTGGAAAATTTTCTGGCCTGGATTTGAGTGTGAGCGCTCCCTGCTCTCCTCAGAAACCGACAAAAGACAGAGCCAAATCTAGCGAGCATAGTTTTTTCAAACGACTGACGTCTTCTAAGGAAAAACACACGAGATCTCAAATTGACGAAGACGAAAATTCGTCACCCATCATCTCGGAGATCTATGAAGAGGATGAGAGAGAGGAAGAAGAAGAAGAAGAAGAAGAGGAAATCGCAATGGATTCACGTGTCCAAACGAATCAACAAGGAGGAGTACGTAATGAAGAAGCTAAACATACTAAAAACACTGCTGAATCCGTGAAAGCGACATCTTCTGCTGCCAATACGAAACGACGTCAATCAACAGGTAGCAAGACAAAAGACGTGTTTAATACTAATTCTGATAAAGTGCCGACGTCTTTCGAAACAGACAAATTCCAGCTTTTCAAAGGAAGCAGTAGCAGCAGAAACCAGCAGATGTTGAGAAAAACGCCGAAGACAAACTTCATGAAAAAGCACAGCCTAGACACATATTTGCACGGTTTAGTTCTACAATCACACTTCAGCAGTGGTAATACGGCAACAACCACTACTACCACCAGCACCACCACATCATCGCCACCACAGCCAGTGCCCTGGGCGACGTCCACTTCCTCGGACACCAGTAGTTCCCTGACCTCCTCTCTGCCTTCCTCAGAGACTACCACTCCAGAAGGATCTCTCGCTTCATCCCCTGTCTACAACATCAGTTCGGGTTCTCTCGCCCGGCCAGGCACGACGGACAGCTGTTATTCTTCCTCTGAAATAACCGTACAGATGATGAGCGAGGACCCACACCGGCCGCACAGCGCACCCAATCTCATCACCAGCAAGAATGAACTGCTGTGTGGAGCCTTCAATTCCCTGACCCAGAGTTCCTTCCTGGCCCCACAAGCGGATTACTTTCGTACCGATGGGAAGTGGAGAGTTATCCTTGACCACAGAGATTCCTGGTGTAGTAAGTCCATACAAATGTGTGTGTGTGTGTGTGTGTGTGTGCGTATGTGTGTGTGTATGTGTGTGTGTGTGTGTGCGCGCGGAGGGTTGGGGGGGGGGGTCCATAACGCATAGAGCTGGAAATAGTCTGGATCGGGTAGATAAGGCGAGCAGCTGATCAGTCCACTGTGCCCGAATATTGATAAGTTAAGATGAGATATCAAATATCAAAACGTTCTTCTTTCTTTCTTTATCAGTAACCTTTTAGTACCTTTCGGTGTAAGGTTTAAATATCAAAACGATTATTTAAAAACTCAACATATCTTTAGTTTTGTTTTGTTACCCGTAACTCAGGATACCGCCAAGCAGTGTCGCGTTTAGATCAACCCATGTCCAGCATGATTGCTGAACACTGTGCTGGAAAAACTGGATTAAGTAGATGGGCAACTCACTGTGCCTGAACTCTCGAATCGAACTATGAGCGTCACATCTTTAGCTTTTGCTCCTGTTTTATTACACTAATATTTACTGTTTTCTTAGTGCTAAACCCCCCACTGTAAGATGACTGAGCAGATTTTTCGACATAAGGCATAGTCTTGTTGTAATGAAAGATAAAAGGCATTTTCGTAATCTTCTATTAAGCTGTTACCATCTCCATTAACGTTGGGATGATTATCTGGGTATATCAGATTTGAATTGAGGTATAGGTGTGTGGATGGGTGTAGCGATATGGTTGTGGCAAGTAATTAGAGCCAACGTGGAAAAGTATTATGATTTTAACGTGTTATTTTCAATAAGAAAAATCGTTTCTTCCGTTTTTTTCTTTGTCTTATATCTTTTTATAATCATCCTAAGGTGTTTTCTATACTATCGTCATTGTCAGCATCATCAGTTGCAGTATTAGCAATAACGTTATTATCGTCATCATAATCATCATCACTAGTAGTAGCAATAACTTAATCAGCATCACTATTATCATCATTATCATCATTACCATGATAATTATTGTCATTCATAATATTGTTATCGTTATTACTCTCAGATCTAGTATTGCGTTTACTATTAGTGCCTTCATTTCTATCGTCGTCATGATATCAACAACTCATAATATGAATTATTTTTAAAGAAAGCAAAAATATATTATGATGACATCCAATACAAATCTACATAGACAAGGGTTCGAGTCCTAATTCAGGCATCTCATTTCTTATGGACAAGAAACCTTACTCCAATTACTCACGTGACCCAGGGTACAGAAATGGAAACCAATTCCCATTTGAGAGTTGAGAAAGTAAACTGCGACAGACGAGCCTCATGTCCAATAAGTGACAAATTGTCACTTGTCCGCTTCACCGTGGCACCAGACTCATAAGCCTCAAGGCCTTTAAAGACAAATCAATTAGAGTTGGCGTGCTTAAAAGCAAGATCCTGCTTCCATCAAACCACCATTTCAGGCCCGATTTGAGAGGATAAGTTAAGCTGCCACCCAAAGTGGCAATTCTCCCAGTTCTTATATAGCTGAGGGGTGACCACAAGGGCTACATTCATTTGTTTATTGGTCTTGCTTATGATCAATATCTGATCAGTTTATTGCTCATGCTGTCAATACAGAGTTTTGGACACACTGGGCTGATCACCTGCTTGTCTTGACTTTTTTATCCACAGCATTTCCAACCCTGTTTTTAGTCATGCTTGTCGTCGGGGTGCCTGCATTATATTGAGTATCTTGTTTACCTTTCATGGCTGAAAGTGGGGTTTGCCCCAACACTGCTCTGGGGTATTAATAGGGTTTGATCAAAAAGGAAAAAAAGTTAATTTTTGTCGTGGCATCGTGTCGGAAATGGTAACAATTCGAGCAAGTGTTCACACTGGCCCATCTAAACCGTTTAGTAAATGCATGCTCTATTTTACACTATTATCATTTCGTCCCAGTGGGTTGATCACCTGCTTGGCCTAATATCTTGATCCAGAGAGCTACACTGTAACGGTAACAGGGAACTGGATACGAACCATTTCTGACCAGACACCACTACCCAATGGCTTATCCTACCTAATTCGTGTCTAATGTGACGGCTATCACTTCTTATCTCAGTCAAAACCATCATGATACAATATACTACCCACCCCCACCCACACCCATCCCAGAGGAGACGCCCTGCTCGGACCGTTCACGTATCGATGCCCACTCCAGGACCCAGCGAATCTACTTCCTGGTGACCAGACAGGAGCTACGGGATCCACTCTTGCCACCCACCTTACAGGTATATAGCCCAGTGAGGCAAATTCTTCCAGCTCTTTCGTAAGACGGGTAACGCACAAAAGACAAGACTGACCACAGGGACGACAGTAAAGGTTGATTTGCTTACACCCGAAATTCGCATCCGTAACAAATTGGTTCACTACCCTTCAATGAAAAGAAACAGGCTACAGAATTAGGGTGAAAAGAAAAACTCCTTGAAAAGTAGAGAAAGCTAACCAAATTTTGAAGGATGCAAACGTCGGGTATATGGGAAATCCGACAATATTTATTTAAGTGAACGCCCTTATAAACTCAATATAGTCATATCAAAGGCGGGAACTTTTGTTTATTATCCATGCCCGATAGGACTTTATTGCTTAAAGAATCCACAGGGGCAGACCCATAAGAACTCAGAGAAAGTCTAAAGAACAATCAAACTGGAAGAAACTGAATCCACTGTGTTGAACAGAACATTATTCTAACGGTTTGGTTTGTTCTCAGCCCAAGGTTAGACATTTTCTTACAGCTTGATTTTTAACGAGCCTTATTTTTATTTTTACGTCAATCTAAACCCGTGTATCCATTCCTAATGGGTTTAATTGCAAGGTAAGTTTCGTTACATTATGATAAGTATCAATCATTTTTGCAAAAAAATGTGCTACGTGATATTTTAAAGCCTTTGTAATAATATTTGTTTTTGTTTACTTTGATCGTGTTTCATTAATGTCATAATGACAAGAAATGGGCGAGGCGTCATTAGAGCAATGTTTAAGGCATTCGCCTCTGGATACGCCTTTCAGAATTGTCATGACTCTACTCACGTGGAATCTTTGAACTCAGTTGAACTGCCTTTAATCATTTTGGGGGATTTTTTGTTTGTTTTGTAATCCGAACCGCATTATACCCCCATGGAGTGTTACGGCCAGCTCTATGTCCAGCATTGCTGAACATAGTACTGAAAAACCCCTGAATCGGTTAGATAAGACAAGCAGGTGATCATCCCATTCTACTCGTTTAATATGACCAACTATGCCAAAAGACTAACAACCTTTTGAACGTTCCGTGTTGCCTTACGTCATGATCATGATTAACTTTGTCTCGACTTCGGCGCAAAGGACCTGGTTCGAGCCCGACTAGCGTAGGTTTTTTCTGGTCCTTTCAGAGTTTTCAAAGCTCTGCCCTGGAGATTCACGTGGAACCTTTTCAATTTCTTTGGATCTGCCTTTGATAAGACCTTCATGTGTTGAAAACAAATTCGAAATTCAGAACTTTAGATTAACTTTGTAAGGCAAAGTAAAGAGGGCAATAATTATACAGAGCATTTCCTCAAAGTTGTTCATGCTCTGTGCGCTTTAAAATGTTTCGTTTACCCCCGGTAGGCCATTAGGCTCTTCAGCACTAGCACTATGACAAGATCGTTCTCAGCCCTCGACCGGGAACTCATTTACACATGCCGAGTGATGTAAGCAGAGTGAAGTGTGCCCAAGGATACAATGCTGGCCGATCGGGATATGACGGTGCTACCCAGTGGTCATCCATTCAAGGACTATCCACAACCGCCGTCACTTGACTTCGCTGACCGGTTCAGCGTGCCATCTTTATTCTCTAACTTGATTATAATCAACTTTAGAGTTAATTGTCTACCTGGCAAGTTTGGTTCCCAGCCAAAAACATCCATATTATGCACGCATATTACTCCAGTCACCGCACAGGACTGAAACAGTGAAATGCTACTATGTGGATCGAAGACTTTAAGCCAACCATGGGAATCACCCAATATAATATTATGCTCACTATCTTTTCTGAGCACCACGTGATGTATAGTACTCACGTGGGAAATCCAATATTATATCGTTTTCTTCGAGGCTATCTCTCGACTATAATTAGATTGTGTCGCTTGGGTCAATGTCGGATTGTGAAGGGTGGTTAGGTTTTGTTGCTATCATTTGTTTGTTATTATTGTTTTTTGTTTGTTTGTTATTATTGTTTTTTTGTTTTTTTTTGTTTTGTTTTATTTGTTTGTTTGTTTTTATAGTTTTTTGTTGGGGTTTTTTTTTGTATCACTTTATTGTTGGTTGTTTTGGGTCTCTTTTTGATGGGCTGTTATATCTTGTTTTGATATTTGTTTGGGAGGGGTTGTACACTGTCTGTTTGTTTGTTTGTTTGTCTGTTTATGTGTGCAAGTCGTCCTAAGGGTACCAGCTAATTTGTGATTTTAGAGATGAACGAACAAACACCACACACACACACACACACACACACACACACACACACACACAAACAAACACACACACACACACACACACATACACGCTTTAGAATTATTTAAGAAATTAAGATGAGACTAGAATGATTTGAAAGGAAAAAACCTGATTTTTAACACAATTCTAACCCAAAATTTCTAAAAAGTGTATTTTCATAGTTATGTTTTAATTGATGTTGCCAATGTGACATTATTTTTACTTCCAGGAAAAACGTCACGTGCTGATATCTCTGGTGCAGGACTACAGGCACGGACCGTCCACGGCAAACTCTTTACTGGTTCCTATTGGATTCTGCCTCTACAAGGCATGGGCTGATATTAAGACTGCATAGTTCTCTGCAATATCAACTACTTCGCAGCAGCATGGTTTACTGTAAATTCGGGGTAGGGGGGGGGGGTGGGTTCGTGACGTAGCGGTCAAAGGTACTGGGTTCGAATCCCGACGGAGACGATGGGATTTTTTCCTTTGCACTTTCTCGAGTTTTATTACTCTGACCCTGATGATTCAAATGGAGATGGACTATAATTCGGAGGTCCCGTCTTTGATATGACCTAAAATGTGATGCCAAGGGCGTAAAACTAACAACTTGGTTTTGGGGTTTTGGCGGGGTTTTTTTACTGTAAATGCTTGTTTTTTTCAGGCTAGTTCCTAAATATTACTTTGTTTTTCATAAAGTCCCTAGTACTGGGGCGTCGTAGCGTAGCGGTAACGCATTCGATTTTTTTGTGCGCAAAAGGTCCAGGGTTCGAATCCCGATGATGACGTGGGGAATTTTTCATTTGGACTTCCTCGGATATTTAATGGCTCTGACCCTTTTGAGTCCCTGTGGAATCAAGTCCTATTAAAGATGGACCATAAACCGAAGGCCTATCGAAGATGGACTATAAACCGGATATGACCTATACTGAGATGCGTTGCCAATGGCGAAAAACAAACAACTCTACTCTATAAGCCCTATCTGGCGCTGTAATGACCTTTCTGTGCCGAAAGCGCCCTAAACACCCAATTAACAAAATTGCCCCCAAAATGACTGGGCTTGATGTAGTTGCTGTATCGTTATTCAGACAAATGACGCTTTTGGCACCCTCTCGATAACACGCCAATCTATCGGCTTACCCAGTTTTACATCCGAATCAAACGGAGTAACCACGTGACCACGATGTGTGAAGACCTTGACATTGCATGGCTAGAATGGATTCAATATCCTTGGCCAGAATCACAATTGACGCAATTTTCATTCGGCGTGTATGTGTGTGGGTATTTTTGTGCATGTGTGTGAGAGAGGGGGAAGAGAGAGGGGGGGGGGGGGGGAGAGACGTCAAACTCATTCGTATCAGCTTTCCTACTTTTAATTGGTATCAAATAAAAATGGGAAATGGGAAAACACAGATGATAAATACATAATATTAACAACTGAGCGTATTCTACAACGATATAATGAGTGAGGACAACATAAGAGTTGTCCCCTTGGATTGGTGTAGTTTTTTTTTCACTAAAAATAAAAGGTGCGTGATACTCCCGACAGATTCGGAAATTTCAGATTTCGACAGAAAGCAATAGACAAGTATTTAAAATCAAAGATTAGCACGCAAAGAAAACATCACTCTCTTGCTGATCTCTGTAAAAAGTATCTTATTATTGACAATCGGTGAAAGTGCCAAACAACTCAGTTGGTAGAGCGCCTGACTCTTTCTCCGGCTGGGCGTTGTTGCATTTCGTCAGTGTGGATTGGATCCCTACACCATTCTTCTTCGTCTAAGGCTGTTTTTCTCTGGCCCTGTCACATTCTACATCTTTACTCGATACTATGTATCATTACTAGTGCCTGCTCCCCTTTCATTTCATTTACTTTTAATTTTAGTGACTTAGAGTTATCAAGCTAAAACGTCGAGTTTGCTCAATCAGCTGGTTTTGAAAACGAATACTTCTCTGTCCCAGAATTATATAGACTGAATTTTTTTAGAATAGGGATGTCTACGTAAAGTATTTTTCCGATTTATACATATTCAATCCTCTATTTTTATTTGCTTGGAAAACCGACCTTACAATACATTCTTATTGCCGTCGGGGTAAAGCACAAATAAATAAGGAAGTCTACTGAACGGATTTTTCCAATTTATATCTATTTGTAAATTGTAAAATTTAGATCCAATCGTCCTCTACACTGGGAAAACCCACGGTAGTGGACACCTTAATCGATAGAGCTATGTAGGAGGTATACAGAGGCTGAATGAAAAAATAACAATAATAATAATAAGTCAAACTAGATATGTGTTAACCACCGTGAATAACAAAACCGTGCAGGGGAGGATCAGAGTAAATGCCAATGGTCTTTGTTTCTTTATCTTTACAGTCAAAGCATTCTGATCGTGACGAGAAACGCCATATTTCCAAGTTGCAGTTGTTTGGTCAAATTGATGGTGATCCTGCGC
Source organism: Tritonia tetraquetra (assembly GCA_030265355.1). Taxonomy (NCBI): domain Eukaryota; kingdom Metazoa; phylum Mollusca; class Gastropoda; order Nudibranchia; family Tritoniidae; genus Tritonia; species Tritonia tetraquetra. The sequence continues at coordinate 274 of JARBEQ010016411.1, read as the reverse complement.
GGCGAGAGGTCAATGCCAGATTCGACCTTGAACCCGGAGGCTACTTCATCGTCCCGTACTACCAGGCCGAATCACACGAAGGGGAATTCCTTCTTCGAGTTCTCTCTGAAACGGAAGCTGCGCAAGCTAAAAGTGGATGGTGAGTTTATGCTATTAACTCAAATGTAATTCTGGGTAACCAGTTATTGTTAATGACTTAGATAACCAGTTCACAGGGTCGACCCGATTTCGACCCGTTTCACGACTTGCTTTTGTGCCAAACCTAGAATGTTAT
>JARBEQ010016189.1:1863-13840 GCA_030265355.1 Tritonia tetraquetra | reverse complement strand
TGATACATATGAGGCGAAGTCCCAATAGAATGATACATATGAGGCGAAGTCCCAATAGAATGATACATATGAGGCGAAGTCCCAATAGAATGATACATATGAGGCGAGGTCCCAATAGAATGACCCATCACATTTAACTTATATGACGGACCAACCCTTGAAACCAACCAAGCCCCACAACAGGGAATAAGGATGACTGAATCAGTCATTCCTAGCTCTTTTAAGAGCTGTCTGTACCTAGAAAAATGTTTAAAACCATCCACAGACACTTCTAATTGTATCCACTGCACACTGCTGTGCACCCCACTTAATCAATTGCATATTCTCCATCATCAATCTATAATAGCCCAATCCTGTTAAATCAGAAATTTAAGTTTGAGTCATGATGGTCCACAGATTGAAAGGTGGGGCCCAACTTATTGCAGTACTGAGAACCACTGATTTGTCAGCACCCTCACCATACCAGAAGTATACATAATAAAATTTATTTTCAGTTATTTCTTGAGGGTGTGTTAGCTTGGATATTTATTTCAACAGGGAATTATAATGATGTATCATATATAGATAGAGAGGAGTTAATAAAAAAAATAGGACAGAGAATTAGTAATATTAGGTGTTAATGATTAATTTTAACCCTTACATAGCTATGATCAATGGCGGCTGTCCGAAACACAAGGTGCAATTCTATTTAAGGAAAACATACAAAAGCACTATCACCATATCATAAGTATACACTCCCACCCAGATATATTAATGAGCACTGATCTAAATGAAATCCAGGGTAAAGTTGGTGTTAATCTCTTTTGCACTCCCCTACGACATCAACTTAACTGTCGTCGGCTGTACATATAGAAACCGTTTGAGGTGATTTTTTAAAAGATGACATAATTGGTAACATCGTTATGTAACAATAAATGACACTGCTGATTTATCATCTCTTGTTGTATTTAACTCAATTATTATTAGTAGTAGTAATCAAAAAATGTTTTATCAAACTTCTATTCCATGTCAAATTTCCCCAAATTTTGTCAAGGGGTAGTACAAGGGCAACAGTGAAATATTTGTTTTTTTCTTTATCATCATTTGTAGTGTATTGCCGATAATGCCATCATTGCCAGCTTGTCATAATTTATTTGATCGATAACTTGCGCTACGATGTTGTGTAATGGTTAATCTTGTGGTACCTTGTACCCACTGGAATGGTGGATCAGCTCAATCAGTTGAGCAAGTGTCCCTCTTGTCTCTGGCAGGCCAGAGTTGCCATTATCAAAGATGTATATTTCATTTTCACTGAATTTTGTGGGCTCTGCTTAATTCATGGTCACTGTAAGCTATGTGTTTTGATAAGAATTTGTTGGTTTCTTAATGAATAGTCATACAACTGACCGTACCCAAAGGCAAAGGAAACTTCCTTTATCTCTAGGTTAGACAATCGGTATCCAAGGAGATGATTTCTATCTTTAACTGAGCGTCTTCCTGTTTTATAACCAAACATTATCTTCCCACTGAGTTGCTTACGTCTTTACTTTAATGGATCTATCACGCACGTTACCGATGTTAGCAAATTATATATCTTGAATTGAGAGATCAGAGAACCTTAAAGGTAGCAGAGGTTGTTTTCAGAACATCTTTTTGCTCAATCAATCGGAACTCAAAACGACAAAGAAATTTTCTGATTGGTTGAAATCTTCCCCCTTAGTTACACCAGTACGGCCAATTACATCTTGTCTTTCTTACAAGAATGTTCTTCTGTTTGTCAAGTTTAAAAAAATGTTTGCCTACTAATGAAAGTGAGAGGTTTTTAACATGAATGGGGGAAAATCATGTCAATTATTTTTTCACTTTTTTGGGATTTTATTTGTTATTTTTTATTTTGCATTACTTTCCCTACATTTGTTTTGGTACCTTGATGCAGTTGTAGTATTGTGATATATTGGAAGACAATCATCTAAGTGGAAGGACTGGTGATGTTATGAAATGTTTATATCATTTAGCTATAGTTTCTATTAGTCTTAACGGCTTTTTTTCTAATCTTTTGAGGGGGCATCCGTAGTTCAGTGGTTAAGTCACTCGACTTCGGATGCAGAGGACCGGGTTCGAGTCCCGCCTGTTGCAGGATTTTTTTCTCCTCACCTTTCTTCTCAAGTTCTGTTGAACCGCCTTTGATATGACCTTTACGTGTTGAAAAGGGCGTTAGACTTCAAACATTGGAACTTTTAATGTTTTGGTATTAAAATGGTTCATCTTGTTACTCTGGATAGTTTTATATTCTTTGTTTTGTTTACTTTTAACTTGTGTTTTTGTTTGCTTTGAAAAAAAAAAAAAGATTATTGACCATGAACAGTACCTTACTATAAAACCAATGACTTCTCCATCCATGTATGTGTGCGTGCAATACTTCAAGTGCAAATCCAAACGAGTAGGGCCTATGAAAAACTTTTGAAGACAATCTTAGTGGAAGGACTGGTGATGTTATGAAATGTTTATATCCAAAGATGGGAAGGGGGGTGACTGGTGATTATTTTCCTCTTCTTAGTGTGATGTAATTTCTCCCCTTTTTGAGTCAAGGGAATTGATAAAAACATCTCGATACCCTATATACTTTGTGTATAAATTTACCTTACACCGAAAGGTACTAAAGGTTATTGATAAAGAAAGAAGGATAAATAAATTTAGGGAGGAATGAGTGGTCTCACCCTTGCTCTGCAAGACTTGTGAGATCGCTAAGAATTTCAAGTTCTTGTACTCTTGTTCGATTGTATTGTGAATCAAAAAGACTTCTTACTGAAAGGGGCTGGGGGTTATTTGTTCATATATATATATATATATATATATATTGGAATCTCACATGTGTGTTTTAAATTGATGTTTGTGTCTTTGAAACCTCCAATCTTGTTTTACTCCCTCATCATCTATTCTCAGTAAGGGAGAAATCTGTTAATTGCTGGATTCAAAGAATGCCAGTTGGCAATAACTGTATGGTAGTGTCTCATTTTTCCCCCATTAATTCAATCTATCAGTGACAATGTGACAGTAGCATATATCGTCGGTGAAAATGCCAAACAGTGTAAGTCCAAAAAAGTTGGACCACTTTTTTCTGTACCAAAGGCACGGGTATCGTTCTCTCGACCTTTTAAATTACACAGTGTGCAAAATACGTCATAAAACCAAGGTGTGTAACTCAGAAACAGAGAGCCAATCTGTGTAGCTTGACCATGTGCTCTGTTAATGTTTGGGGCAAAAAACACCATATTATACTTTTTTTTTAATTCTCCGGTAAAATTTTGATTCAACGACATACACGGCTTGGCATTTTCACCGACAATAAGTGAAAGTGTGTGGTGTGTGTATATGGATGATGAACGTTTTTGTATGTTTGTGTATCTGTGTGTGTGTGTGGTTAAGCTGTTGACCGGATTGTCTACAAAAATCTTGGAATTTGTACTCAGTCCTGGACCTTGGAATGATTTATGTGGTTGTTAATTTTCATTTCAGTAAGTCTTTCAAGATGGGAGAGATTCTTAGAAACATGATACGCACCCGATTCTTCCTTTTGGGCATTATGTCGCAAATGCCGAACGTGGGAAATCGCGTCTAAAGTTGAATTAGACACTACAATATCTTATCTACCTATGAGTATGAGTGATTTAAGTGCAAACAATGTAGAAATGTGTGAAATTTGATTTTTATTACAAGGCAGTCAATGTTTTTCTTAAAAAGGGTTAAAGATCACAGTCATCTTCAAGCAGGGGTTGTTCAGGAAATCATTAATAACTTATTTATTTCTGTTTTAATTTTTATTAAAGTTAACAGATTTATAAAGGTAAATAAAATCTCTAAAATAGATCATCTCAAAAGATTATGTACTCCAAAAAACAAAGATGTTAAAAGTTAATAAAATAGAGTGATCATTTCTTTCTTAATAAATTTGATCCAGATTCGTCACTACCTTTTTCTATATCTTAGATTTGATTTAGACCAATACTATACAAGGAAAAGATAGTCCATTCATTTCTACGTGAGATGGTGCAAAAACTATTTTTGATAACATTCTGCATTTTCGAGAAATACACGATTATTGTGAAGTCTGTAATATCAGATTTATATCTGATGAAATATTTTTTGTCTTTTGCCCTAATTGATCTCAAAACGAGTCTTAGTTTTCTGATTTACAGGTTTTTAAAAAATCAAATTAAACTTCAAAATTTATTTGATCAATCTATTTCCCCAAGAACCATTTTAAGAGAATTTGATACCATTCCTGATTTTCTCGAGCCATCGTCCTAAAGTTTGTAGAGACATTTTTTTTCCCTCTTGTTGTGAAAATGTGATGCGTGATAAGAATGAATGTGTTTGAAAAAGCCGATGTCGAAGAGATTAAAGGACAACAAGTTCTATCATAAATAAAATGGATTTGAATTTAAAATCTCATCCTGGTGAATCTACCTAGTTTACATTGTATATTTTGTATTTGAGTATTAGTTCTATTTTTTTTATTTGAATAAATTTTGATTGAACCCTCATCCAAATGTTAATTGTTTTTGGTTTTTTAAAGTTTTAAGACAAAAGCTCTACAAAGGTTTAAACTCTTTTGCTGTGCTATAGAGTGCTGTACTTGTACACAACTGCACCAGGCTGTCTTCTTTCTTTTTTATCCAGTTCCCTATTACCATTAGTGTAGGACCCGCTCTATGAGGCGGATTTCTCTGGATCAAGATATTAGGCCAAGCAGGTAATCAGCCCACTGTGACTTTTTTGTGGTAGGAATTAATGTTGACCGAACAGCCACCTTCAGCCTACTCCTCTCGATTTCCAACTGCCAAGGGTTCTTTAACATGCACAACTGCACACGAGACCTCCAAATGTATCGTCCGTCTCTGATGGGACTAGGTTTGTTTCCAAAACTATACAACAGGATTCTTTCACACTGGACTGACTACTACTGTCCAGCATGGGGGACCCTTTCCGGAGCCTCACTCGCAGTGGTAGCTGGGTCGATGAATCATCAGCATCCAATACTAAACTGATAGGGAAAAATCTTGTCAAATTCATTGACAAAGGAGGTCATGAAAAATTGTCTGACGACAAAGGCAACTATGTCACTGCACGCTTTCAATTCGATATCTCCTTACAATCTATTTCAGTACAAGATTTGTTCATATTGCTCATTTTGTAATTGCGACAATAAAAAAAGGACATTGAATAGTAGGGTACAACATTAATAAAGCGGGCCACTCACTAGAGAGGAATTACGCAAGGCCTAAAAAATCTGCCCTGTTCACATCATACCATTCTGTTTTATGACTAACAAGCAAACATGAGTTGTGAAGGAGTTGGGTAGGGTGTAGTGGAGGTTCATTTCAGCTTTGCCAGCTTGACAACAACAGTTTTTTTTATTGTGCCCCAAACCCTCTATTGTATTGCAATTTGTGAACACTATTCAACACGCCACACAAACTTACATTTGTCTATTAGAAGCATAAAAAGTTATGGAAAGTGAAAACTATGAATGTCGATAAACAAAATTAGAAGAAACAAAGCATTTTCTATTAAATCACAGATCCGATATTCAATACGCCAAGAACTACCTCCAGTTAAATTGTCCACATGCAAAATTTGGTAGCAATTGGTGCCGTGGGAACTGAGAAAATGCATGGCAAAAAATTCAGGTTTACTCGTTTATAGATATAGATTAGTTCAGTTGGTTAGAGCGTGGCCTCTGTCTATGGCTGGGCGGTGTTGCTGTGCGCCGCGGTGTGGGTTTGATTCCTACTGTCGCCATTCCACTTTTCTTCTTTGGCTATTTTTCTGTACTTTTCTAGCACTTTAACATTTTCCAAGCTTGCTTGACCCTCATATCGTTGCTTTAGTTTTGTACTAGAATTCTTGTGTGGGGGCAAAATGGGACGATGAACGTTCGTGTCCAAGTAGACAAGCCAACGATCATACAGAAAGATATTTGGCCAAGCTGTCTACTTACAGCACCGAGATAGGATACACATCCATGACTGACAACAGGAATAAATAGAGAATGTCAGGCTCCATTGTTATGCTAGTTGGTTTTTTTTCTTCTTGTTGCATTGTCTCCATGAACAGTGTGAATACATTGTAACTTATGTTCCCAATGGAATGCACGCTGTGCTATTATCCTTTATGGAAAGTTATCTTCATCATTGTGCGTGTGTGTGTGTGTGTGTGAGAGAGAGAGAGAGAGAGAGAGAGAGGTGGACTGTCTTTTTGCGGACAAAATTATGTACAGATTGGTTTTCAATTTTTTTTAATCAAGAAGATTTGTTTGTGTGTGAAAGGGGGGGGGGGGTGTCATCCAGGGTCATCCTAAATGAAAGGTATGAGTGTTTTTTGTGCGGCTGAGCATTTGGTTAAAACATACATTCCCGCATACATTCATAACAAGTGATACAATCTATTCTTGTTTTCCGAACTGTTCAAGTTTTACGTAATTCAACAACAGAATATCATTGAAATTGAAATGCAACCTGCTCTGATGACGATAGGAACAGAGGAAAACGAAACAATATGAACACGAAGCTCCAAAAAGGGGGAGGGAACCTGTCGCTTGTTTGTGTTGTGTGTAGTGTGTAGGGTCTCTACCTTCTAAGATAGAGGTGTCCGGGTTAGGTTTGCAATTCACTGTTATAATTTATTTGTAGACAAGCGGACTTCTTGGTAGATGTTACAATGAAGCGAAGTATGAGTTTGAATGGATCCGTAATTCTTTTGTGAAGGTCGATAATTGACTTGGCCAATATCTGACCGAATCGTCTTTATTATTGTAAGACTGTTGTGACATTATCCATCAACATGGCCATTTCAATGTTGAAACTGAAACAAAACTTGCAACAAAATGAGTTTCTTCCCAATGATATGCGCCTGATCACATTAATTCAGGTGTCAAAAGTACCCCGAAAGGCAAATGTGAGGAAAATCAGCAGTTTGTTATGTGCTGCATGTAAGTATCTTCAATTCTTCTACACAGAGTGGGTGATTTTTTTTGGGCAAGCGGTCCATGCCCGAAATAGACCTGCCTAATCCCTAAAGTACCTACCTAGTTCTAGCGTTATGTCTACATGTAGAGATAACTTTCTGACCCTTCTGCCACCTCGACATCGACTGTTAATAGGGCTGCTATGTCGACCGCTTCCAGTAGATATAGGGGTGCGTCGGGCCAGGAACTACTTCAGGTTTTTTTTTTTGAAAGTTCGGTCGGTTAGGTTTTCTCTAGATACCATCTGAATAATACAGGCCCTACTTTGACTTATTCGGGTAGTTGAAGGTTTTTAACCAGTGACCAGTCTCATTATTATTGTCTTACTTATGCCAGCACTGATTAGGATGCGCATTCAATTACTTGGCATGCTTTTTCTTCTCCTTGTGTAAGTCACTTGGTCTGTGTCCCTGAACCGTAAAATCTAATTATTCTTTCAGTGAAAGTCATTTGTTCCATGTCCCTGAACTCTAAAATCCTTTCACTTGTCCTGTGTCCCTGAACCATAAAATCTAAATATTCTTTGAATGAAAGTCATTTGTTCCATGTCCTTGAACTCTAAAATCTAGAAATTCTACGAGTGAAAGTCACTTGTTCGGTATCTCTGAACCCTAAAATCTAATACTCTGAGTGAAAAACGAGTAAAAATTCACTTAGTATGAATTAACCAGAAATCCTCTATACCGAGATACCACAATGCCTCTTGCGGCTACGTCCACAACCCGTCACTGATTGCGAGCCAACTGTGCGCGGTTAGCACAGATGGCCACGCCCATTCGACTTGCTGTTTACTACTAGCTAAGCATGTTGTGACAACTTTTACAATGCATTCGAAGCAGCTGTTATCACTTTAAAAGAACATAAAATAGAAATGGAAAGAATATAATCGTATACGGCATATATCAAAATTAAATAGTTAAGAAAAAGAACGTAATGAAATAGGAACTTGCCCCTGGACAGAAGCAATGTTTACGTGAGTGAAATAAGGAAAAAATCAGTTGTGCTGAAGCTTTGACACTTTTTTATCTTTCCTCTTCTGTGTTGTTTTGCCTCCCCGTTTTTTAGTTTTAACTCATGATGAATTTGAATGGTCAAAAACGGATTCACTGCAAGCCAGGCAGTTTGACATTCGCATTTTTTCCTTCGTTGCCCTGATGAATGTTTTTGGTTCTCATGCAGTCATTGAAATATATGAGAAAAGTGGCTTCGAACGGACCTACTGCTTCCACAAACATGAAATTCGGTTTGAAAAGTCCACCCTTTTGACCGCTCGAAAAGGTTTTTGCTTCGATCAGCTCGTTGTGTCTCGCTCGTGTATCAGGCTCTTCCTCAAGAATATTCCTGCATGATGCCACTTTTAACTAATTTTTAAGGATATATCCACAGATGTAACTTTAGGTATATTCTAACTGAATTACATCTGTGAATTCCACGATCTCACAAGACTGACCAGTGTCTTTGGCTCGTGCGTGTCTGGATTCACTAGTGTAGGTCTGCTTAATGTTTTCAGGGGAGAACCAAGATTTTACACACAGTTTTGAATGTCATCTTTGCAGTTGCTGCTCTCACCGACAAGGAGAATTGTGTCTACTATAACTTGTCTCAGGCTATATATCTAAACTGCTGTGATTGTCGGGATTGACCATATTATGTCCACCCTTGCCTCTTATCACTGAGAAGAAGTTTTCAAAACAGTCCTGATTTAACATGTTTGTTAAAATATATTGTACATCCTCGCCAGTTACTATTTCTCTAACTAGCATCAGCAGGGCATTGACTGTTTGTATCCAGCCTCTGAGACACGGCAAAGTGCCATAGAAATAACAACAGAGCGCCATCAAACTGTAAACAAAAACATAAAAAAACACTGCAAGAGTGTTAGCGTCACCGATTAGCGTCAGTGTTGCACCGCGCACAAACAAGACACAGCGGTAATGTTAGCGCAGATGCGAAACAGCCCAAACGAGACTTCTCGGTAGAAGATTTCTGATTTCACTATGTGTAGATCTATTTAAAAAGACCCATGTGAATTAGAAAAAAAGATAGATTATATATCAAAAAGCAAACCCTGAAAAAAAGAAAGAAAAGAAGAAAATAAACAAATTCGTTATTCGACAACGACGAGATTCAAACTCGCAATCCTCTGATCCAAAGTCAGACACCTTCCATCAGGCCACACCACATGATTCATCACCCAAAATTGGAATCCACCCAAATTATCACTTCCAACATAAATCTAACAGCCAGCCGTCAGGTCATTAGATGTTCCTGACTGGACTGACAGCTAGCCAATCGATGTTCCTGTCAGGCCTGATGTGTAGCCACTTCGTTTTTGGTATTGAAGTGATGTCAGTTTTCTTGCCTGGGAAATGATCCAGATTGACAGAATTTGTTTTGTGTAGGGCCAGCACACTGAGTCTGGATTTCTCTGGATCAAGATATTAAGCCAAGCAGGTGATCAACCCACTGTGACTTTTTGTTGTAGGAATTAATTTTGCCCGGAAAGCAGCCTTGCGACCTACTCTTATCGATTTTTAATTGCTGAGGGTTCTTTAACATGCGCAACGTGCACACGGGACCTCCAAGTTTATCATCCGTCTCCGATAGGACTAGGCTCTTGATCCCACCTACCTGAATAGGATCAGGGGAGTGGCATATAGGTTTTCATCAAGTTTCACAGAGAAAAATATCCGACGCTGCCGGGATTCGAACCATGTACCTTTCGCTTCAGAGGCAAGAACCGTACCTCTGCGCCACTGGGACCCCTCCATGTTTTTGTGACCAACAAATTTGTACTTGTAGGCCTACTGTAACACATTGCAGTGCAAAGCAATGCCAATCCAAAAATTTACTTGTAATTTTGCAAACAAACAACACGGTGATAAAATGAATACAGGTAAAGAAATTTGAAATAAATACCATAAAAGTGCTAAACTAGAATGGAGAATCAGGTCTCATACTGAGCCTGTACTATATGATTTTTTTCAGAATTACGTTTAATATATATATATATGATTTCCGTCTCATTCCAGTAACGACAACTGAGAACCCTGTGGTGTATGTGTATCACTTGAAAAAATTAGACAGAGGAGAGAACTACAAGAAGAAAAATGAATGGCTGTTACGTGATCTTCGCACTTTGGATGGGAAATTCTCAAAAGAAAAGGTTAACTTAAAAAAATTAACTGTTTAGTCTTTTTGTATAATAAGTATTGTCACATATTTTGTTTTCTTTTTATACTCTGTTGAAAAGGGTGTCATACTATGTTGAAAAGGGTGTAACATTATGTTGAAAAGGGTGTAACATTATGTTGAAAAGGGGTGTAACACTTTGTTGAAAAGGGTGTAAAACTAACACATTCAAAACACTGGAACATTTTAATGTTTTTTATGGGTGATTGTAGAATAAGCACTTGAAGGCATTATAATGATCTTTTGCCTGAATGTTTGTCCTTTAGGAAACCTGTGAATTTGACATGGTGTTTGAGAAGAATTACAAATGGTCCACTGTCAGCGTGGAGGAAAAGGAGTCATTTATATCATCCATCTGGAGGGTATTTGTTTCTTTGTCATTTATTTGTGTTGGCCGTAGTAAGTTTTAAATGAATTGATGGGGAGCAGGCACTAGAAAATCATCAAGCAAGGTTGGAAAAGGTTGAAGTGCCAGAAAAACACAGAAAAATAGCCATAGAAGAAAAGTGGAATGTTGACAGTGGGAAACGAACCCACACCGCATCGTACAACAACACCGCCTAGCCAGAGCCCACGCTCTATCCAATTGAGCTAATTAGCCACCCCAAAAAAGGTGGTTCATTCCTGCGCTCGTATCGTTTGACACCGCCCACTAGTGTGGTTTTCTGGCACTTTAACATTTTCCAACCTTGCTTGTAGTAAGTTTTGTAAGGTTTTAATTTTACCACACATTTTGTCATTATTTTTACAACAAATCAGTGTTTCTCATTTATTGGTTGTTCTCATGTGTGCTTTTAATTCTTTTAATTATATTATGTAAATAGTATTTCTATAGCTCTTCACTAATTGTTGTGTTTCTATAATATTTATCCTCTTCTACATTATTTTTATAGTTAAGTAACAGATTCCTGATCCAAAAAGCAGAATTTGTCAACATCCCTGAACGACTTTTGGAAGGTGTGTATTTAGATCATAATGGGGTCTTGGTTAGTAATACCCAGTTTTGTGTCCTAAGCTTTTTTCATAGGAGAAGAAGAAGAATTGAATTATGTTAAACAGCATATGATTCAATGTCACTGCATCTGTTTATATGTTACACATTATATGTTGTTTGATTTATGATAATGATCATATTTGAACTTCTTTACTCTATGGTTATTTAAGTAAAAATATTCTTCTTTCAGCTTGTAACGCAAACTGTGTGGTCACTAAAATGAATGTATTCCCACCCCCCACCCCTCCCACTTAACTTGTTCAGAGTGTCTTCTTCCTCAACTTCCATCTCCTCCATGTCAACCTTGTCCCCTTCGGTTTCCATTTCGGTCTTCCTCTCTTTTCCCTGATTGCTCCATCTCCAGAATTCTTTTCCTGGCATCGTCCTATTTTCTCCTTTCTAGAGTCTAGACAAAGATTAGCAAGGCAAGCCAAAGATGCATAACTTGCTCATTTCACGCAGTTGCTGCCTCAGCTAGCAACTGCCTCTCTTCTTCTCCTCCTCCCTCTTTCCACCTCTTTCCTCCTCTCCCCCCCACCCATCTCTCTCTCTCTTTTTTTTTCTCTCTCTCCCCCTCTTTATATCCTCTCAAGTCCTTTCTCTCCCTCTCTCTTTCTTTCTCTCTCCCTTTATCTCTCTCACTCTCTTCCCCCTCTCTCTCCCTTGTCCTTTTTCTCCCTCTCTCTCTCTCTCTCTCTCTTGTTATCTCTTACTCTCTCTTCTCTCTTCCTATTCTCTTTTCCCTTCTCTCATTCTCTTTCTGTCTGGGGCGGGCGGGGGGGGGG
>JARBEQ010016078.1:0-16019 GCA_030265355.1 Tritonia tetraquetra | reverse complement strand
CTTGATCCAGAGAAATCCAGACTCATTGTGCTGGCCCTACACTGTAATGGTAAAAGAGAATTGGATAAGAAAGAAAATAAGTATTGGATCACAAGGAGAGTTTTAACACAAGATTTTTATAAAGAATATATTGTAATGGACTATGTTAATGATTATATCTGTGTCTATGACGTTTTGTATTTGAGCTTTGTGGAATTTTTCTGGAGCATGATAAATTGAAGAACGGAACTGAGTTATTGTTTAAATGATTGTTTGTCTGACAAGGTTATATCAAGTGCATATTTGCCTGTTGGTCTGAACACATTTCCAAGTTGTCAATACAAATTGAGGTAGGAAATTGTTATGAAGAAATTTTTGGGGTGAGTAATTGTTAAGAGACAGGAAAGAAAATGTTTTTGTTCTGGTTTTTTTTTTTCAAATTTGTATTTTTTTTTCTTTTTTAGGTGAGAGAATTATCCAACATTTATCAGAAAACTTGGCAGTTGAGATATTGATAAACCCACAAACACAGTCTGTGAAAAACGCGGTGAAGGTACTGTTTGATGTTATTAATTTACGTTGGTATATGTTTTTTTTTAACTAAAGCACAACATGTAAATTGTATCATTAAAATTTTTTTTTACCTTACTGTATCCTTGTTTTGACAAAAAAAATTTGGTTATATAATGTTTGGATTTCATATTTATGATCTCTTAGAAGCTATTTGACAACTTTCGATATTTCTTTCAGATTATGATTATTGCATTTACCAGTTATAGATCTAGCTATTATTTGTTATTCTTTATAGTAAGAGAAAATTGGTGTCATTTTTTCATAACCCATTTTATTCATCAGCTTGCATATTTAGTTTTGTTCCTTTTTAGTGACTTGGTTATTCTTGAAAATATTTTCCCACTCCCAGAAATGTAGTAAATAGAAATGGCCATGTTTTTAAATAGTTTGGTTGTGTGGATGAAAGTATAAATCACACCTTTGGCCTGTTCACAATGGCGGTTGTTAAAGGGTTGTTTATTACCCATGACACTATTTTATTCCAGTGATTACTTTGATTTTTCTCTAACAGACTTTTAAGCCTAAAAATTGTTATTCATTAACGATTATGTTTCCCACCATGACAGAAACTGTTAGTCTCTCCCCCTCCTGTCAAGTACATCATCCATGCTGGCCATGTTTTCCAAGACACAGGTGCCTGGGTTCTACAGGATGACACATTTGAATTCAAACACCTATCTCAGGCAAGTTGACAGATATATAAAATTGATAGTCATGATTTGTGACGCATCATCACAAGTCGGTCCTTTCTTTTCTTATCCATTACAGTGTATGGCCCACTCTATGAGGTGGGTTACTATGGATAAGGATATTAGGCCAAGCAGGTGATCGACCCACTGTGACCTTTGTGGTAGGAATTAATTTTGCCCGGACAGTGGCCTTCACAGCGACTAAAACCACCCCTGAACTTTTAGATATCTCTTTGATGTTGCGAGCCTTCTGTGCATCTTCCCCAGAGTTTCAAGGAGAAAATACCGACCAGTGTCGCTGCCGGGAATCGAACCCGCTACCTTTCGCTTCCGAGGCGAGAACCGTACCTCTGTGCCACAGGGATCCCCAACGTTGATATATTTATAAAATTGATTGTTGTAATATGTGACTCATCATCACAAGTCAGTCCTAAAGGAACAAAATGTTAGGCTGTTTAAGGCATACCTTTCTTAGTTCTTAGTTGAATATTATGATTGAAAAGGATATGAGCAATTCTTCAATTAGCGGAGATGTCCCAAATAATAATATTGATATCGGGGCAACTTATCCCTGTATAGAAATGAGTCAACAATCATTTAGTTTGCAAAATATTGGGGGTTTTTATATTCTCTTGTCAACCATCACTCATTTGTGTTAGAGACAACTTTATTTTTTTCTTCTTCTTAAACAGGTTTTTAAGAATTCTGACGTTGAAAATGCCCTTAAACAGAACATTGAAGCCAGCTTGACTATCCATACTGTGGCAGACAACAACTGGGGGAAAAGCATTAGCAAAGCGGATTTCACAAACATTGTACGGATCCAACTCAACCCTCCGGAGAAGCAAGAAAACATCCATGGCATCTTGCAGTTTACCGCATACGTTGGAAGCTTCATCAAAGTGGTTCCACTCACATCTCTTCTCCAAGCTTCAGAACAGTTTGGGAATATTAGCTTTACTAGACCTACTTTGTACATCTTTCCCGGTTGCCAGGGCGACTCTGCTCTTTTTGGTGTAAGTGGGTTCAACTTGTTAGTGAATGGTGGTTACAACAGGAGGGCTTGTTTTTGGGACTTTGCTCGGCATCTCGACCGTGTAGACGCTATGCTGCTTACTCACTTAGGTTCAGATAACATTTTTAGTATTAATACAGTACTTCAAAGAAAGAGTCTGGATAATATCCATCCCCAGATTGGTTATCTGTACATGAATGTACCAGAAAAATTGTTACAAGCCCCTGTTGGGAACGGTTCCGAGAAAGGCTCTGACAAAGATCCAAGCTTACTCATAAACCTGGCAACAGAAGGAACAAAATTGACCCAGATGGCCATACAAGCGGGCATTGCACCCCACCCATGCTGCAGAGATGATAAAGCTAAAACCACTGAGCCCATCAATTTGTACCATAAACTGGGACACGGCTCGTTGGATATGTATGCACTTAATCCCATCTCAGACAGCAAAGAGTTAAAAGAATTTTACCAAAATTGGACCAAGCAGTCTGCAAATATGGGCACTAATGGACCATTCCCACTTCAGAGCGCTCTCTCAGTTTGTACTTTGCTGGTGTGGAAACCGTACAACTTAAATGAAAAAATTGTGCGCATCTTCTTTCCAGGCAATGCACCTCAGCACAAGATTGCTGAGGGTTTAGAAAAAATGAAGACATTTGACTTCCTGAAACATGCTTCTTGCACTGGGAAAGACCTGCTGAAACCTGTGGCTGTGAAGAAAGTTCGTCCAGGCAGTAGTGCAACGTCTACACGTACAACATCCTCAAGAACTGAAAGAAGTACATCTGCTAGATTGGATTCACAGCGCAAGTCTGAACCATCCAGAGGATCGAGAATGGAGACTAAACCATCTGCTACCTCACCTGTAAAATCATCCAGATCTGCTAATAGTGATGACGTGACCAAGAGGTTGTCAAAGCCAAAAGAGATCAAAGAGAAGGAAACTAAGACAAGACCAAGCTCTGCTACCTCAACCACTAAATCCAGTATGGCTAAGAAAACTGCTACTAGTCCAAGAAAGTCTCTGTCTCCCTCTAAGTCACCTTCTCCCCCTAAAACATCTCCTACTAAAACTCCTCCCTCTGTTCCTTCCCCCAAATCTCCAGCTAAGTCGCCGTCCCCACAGAAGGTTGCTTCCCCCAAAGAACAAACTCCAGAGCCTGTCAAGTCTTCTAATGGCCTGATTGACAATATTGAAGAAATTCCTGCTGCTGTTCCAGAACCTCCTTTGAATAACTTGAATCCGGAGGCTGACCAAACTCTTGCATCTCTTCCCGAAGCTATGCAGACAATGAATAATGGAGTGAGTTCACCAAAAGAAGCGTGGGTGAATGAGATTGGAGGAAATTCCATGTCCTCAGCTGTAGAGCCCAAGGCAGGAGTGTTTAGTGATAATGGATATGGATTTGATAATGATGATGAAGAAATCAAACCACAAGCTCTTCCAGATCCTCCTATTGTGAGCCAGGGACGTGAAGAAATGTATGATGACAGATCTGGGTTTAATACTGAGTTAGGATTTAGCAAGGAAAAGGCTGAGCCAAACAATCCTCTGTCCAGTTTTGTCTTCACCAATGATGAGCCAGACAGCGCGTACCAAGTTTCTCTTGAACAGAACGTTCAGTACGGAATTGGTAATGGGAGCTCCAGAGCAATGGGAGGAATAGAGGAAGTAGACGAAGAGGACGTTGAAGATAGAATCTCTGAAACATCATTTGGGCATGGAGATGATAAGTTTGAAGGAAATGTTTTTGACAGGAACTATTCAAAAGATGAAGAGATCGATACATACAAAAGAGCTGATAACTCTCATGTGTCTTTTGAAAATAACGGTGATGGAGAAATACAAAAGGATGAAACTGAAACGTTGGAGAAATATTGTAAACCTGCCGATATCCAGGACCAGTCAAATGCTTCATTCGATCCTCTGAGTGAGTGGGGCCAACCCATGGGACTTCCATCCCCTCCTCCTTTGGATTCGAGGAGGGGTGCATCAAGTCCTCAGAAATCTTCCACGAGGACAGTAACAGATTCCAAGACTTCTAGAACATCGACCAGCAGGACAAGCACTACGGCTAGATCTGGTACCACACGGCCAAGTAGTGGAGCAACATCTAAAAGACCAATGTCAAGTCGGTCATCCCCTCCCTCAGCCAAAATTCCACCTTTGCCTCCGGTCACTCCATTCTATGTAGATCTCACCTACATCCCAAATCATGGAGATACTCTGTACTGCGATATTGAATTTTTCAAGCGTGTCCGAGCTCGATATTACGTACTGAGCTCTTTGGCTCCAAATCCAAAGGTCTTAGATTCATTAGTTGATGCAAAGCCGACGTGGGAACAAGATGATCTGGAGGTCACAATAATTCCAACTTATGATAACGACACCCTCCGTCACTGGGTCGGCCTCAACAAAGAAAAACTGCAAGAGATGCACATTGATTTGACTCCAGCTGTGAGCCGATGCACCATTCAGCTGCAAGACTTGGAAACAAGCTTGCCTGCATACAGATTGGAAGTTTAGAAAATAGATCTGTTCTCTTTTTCTTTTTTTCTTTTTTCGCAAATCCAAAATCCATAGATTTCCCAGGCTGAACATTATAAATTGCACTGTATTTTTTAGTTTGCAGGATTTATAACAGTAACTGTCTCTGCAATTTATTCAGATAATGGCCACAATGTAAACTTGACTAGATGAATATAAACGGAAGAGTACTTATTCAGTATCCTGATGATTGTGTGAATTGTCTGTGACCTTCTTTGTGTTATTGCTTGTATACATTGGATGTGTGTGATACAATCTGAACAAGAAATCGATTTAGTTACTTTCTTCTTTAAGGGAAATTAGAAGAATTGAAAACAAAATGTGACTTTGGGGAAAGACTTTGCTGATATATTGTGGTTTGTGTAGTGTATTGATTTGGTACTAAACGGCACACAGAATTTCCTCTTGTTCTTTACAACCTCCTTTGACTTTTTGGGGGTGTAAAACTCAAACTTTATTAAAAAAATTGTCATCTACTTCTGTTGACCATGTGTAGCAACTTAAGTGGTATATGAAGTTTATTTAAGGAATTTCTTTATAAATCGTATATTGATTGTTTGTACTGCTACTGCTAGCTACTGTATGGCATATTAAGTTTGCAGTTTGTGCCCATTGGCTTCTTTTATTTGGTTGATGGGGAATAATATGGGAAAGGTGTATGTGTCACTGATGTGATTGACCCGTTCAATCCTTGAACTTCTTCCCTTTGCTAATGTTAATGTATCATGTTGGATGTTTCAACTTTCTTGTGAATTCATTTCAATTTTGCTTTTGTTATTTATGTTAATTAATATTTGATAGTTAGGTGACACCTTGAATGTGCTTCAAATAAATAATAAATAATGGATTGGGGGGTGGGGGGGACGTATATGTCCCTTGACAATGAAAGATATTATTTAAAACATGATATTTTTAAAGACATTTGTTGTGATGTTGACTGATACAATAAGAATCTTTTTTGAGTAATGTTTGAAACTGGTGTACTTCCACGATTTACATAATATACATGACTTTGTATTTTGTGAAGTTTATTCTCTGAGAAAATGATTTTATTGACAGCTACAACACTTAAATTAGTAATGACGAGCAAATCATTTATTTTGTTAATGAAATGTTTCTTCATTTGCTTGATTATTGTTTGATCTGAGAATGTAGTTTTGGAGTTAATTTCATGAGACAATAGATATTCCTGAAAAATGTTTATATAAAGCTGCCAACTGTTACAACCTTCTGGAGAAACAGATTTTTAATACTCTTGACTCCACACTGACGACCAGGTGTATTTTCCGTTGCCTCACAAGTCGCTGATTGGCGATCTAAGACTAGCTATCACTTACTGGTACAATGAATCACTGTGTTTTTCGATTCGGTTTATTTCAAGAGATTTTTCTCAGGGGTTGTGGTCATTTTTCAACTGTTTTTCATCAATCACATTTTTCAGACGCCATTACATACTAGTTGGTCATCTTTTATTGTGATTTCCCTTCTTAAAAAAACGTTTTTAAGTTTTACGCCCTTGGCAACACATTTTAGGTCATATCAAAGGTGGGACCTCCGAATTATAGTCCATCTCCGATAGGACTTGATTCCATTGGGATCATCAGGGTCAGAGCCATAAGACTTGGGAAAGTTCAAAGGAAAAAATTCCAACATCGCCACCAGGATTTGAATCAGTACCTTCTGATCACGAAGCGAAAGCATTAACCGCTACGCCTGTTCACTAATCTATCTCATAGTCATAGCGATCTTCAAGCATTTAAAATGAAATTTTGGTGCAGTTTTATGTGGAAACCGATTTTTTGGACTCCACACCTCTGTAGTTATCCCATTGCTAGCTATGTGGAGGAAAGGGGAAATAACTGATTGAGGCATTTAGAGGCAATGCGCCCCAAAAAAACCCAACCCCAAAACAATGGTGTTGTGACAGGCCTCATGTTTGTGCTTTCTGGAAAGGGGCATTAGGTACATCTTGAAGACTCGCACTGATTAACATAGTAATACTCAATTCTCTCAGTCCACCTGTTTTCTTTGCCCTCTATTGCTATCCCAGAATATTCTATTCAGAAGATTGAATAATGCTCTCTTTGTTTTATCCTGTACCACTCTAATTTATGAAGAACAAGTCGCACTCATCGTTCATACAAGTCCCAATGCTATGATGGGAAGTTGATATTGGAACAAGTTTGGAAACAAGTGATAGTTTGATATAAGGAACAAAAAGAAAAGTGTTTAAATACAGAAATATTGTGATGACATTTTATTGTCCAAAACAAGATCTTTTTTGATATTCTTACTTAATTATTGGTTGTTTGTTAAACAGCGTTCTACCTATACATGAGACTGAAGAACAATATTATATTTTGCTACTTTCCTAAATTGTTGCCTTTGCTTCATGACTCATTTTGGTGAGATGATAAGAATTTGTTAATGAAAAGGGTCATAATGAAACACTTAAAATGAGTTTATGATTCCTTTTGTTTCAGCTAGTTATAACTTTCCCTCTTTTGTTTATTATGTATGCCCAATCATGAAAATGGTATTTTAAGATCAGCTTCCTCTGGACTCCCTGTATTTACAGCTTCATCCAGAATGGAAACTATAATCATGTCTGAATGCAAAAGACGAAGGCAATTGATGGAATTGAATTGAATGGAGTCTTTTCTTTTACATGAACATTTATGTCAATATACAAATTTACATCATTTTGTACATTTGATAAGACGACAGAAGTTTGTCCATTTGTTACAGGGTTTTGTGGACAATATTCTTTTTCTGGTTAACTACTGAAAAAAAAAGCAATTGAATATGTTGATATATTGTTATTGTTATATTCTTGGTGCATGGAGGCTTTAGACTTTTGTCTCATCAGTTATTTTTCTTGCTAAACTTTCAGCTTTCATGGCATATTGCACTTTTTATAATGTTATAGATGAGAGATCCATACATTTCAAATTATTTGTTTCCTTTCTTTTCTATTTCTCCCCTTTTTGTAAAATGGGATGTTTTATTCTGTCTGTGTGGATCTGGTGTTGATGGTCATTGGTCATATGATTCATAACAGTGCTTCAAAGATCTACTTTAAAAACAAAATTTGCTCATAGCTACAAAATGGATGAGGAACGTAGGAAGATTTTGTTTATTTTGCTCAATTGAAATTTCAAACCAGAAATTCTAGAACTGAAAATACAAGCACTATAGTAGGCAACAAGCCTCTGATGGAGCTGTGCCATATTCTTTGTTTTAATGGGTGCTGGCGATGTGTAGACAGCTTTTTGTACTGGACAGTCTGATAGTTATTATATATATATATGATCATAAATGCAAACCTTACTTATTTGTAAGTCGATAGTATGCTTGTGTACACAAAGAAGCAGCCTATATTTCAATTAGAATCAGTTTCATTGTAATCATGATGGTTATGAAGTTCCATTGTATGTGCAAAGAATCAATTTGGGATGGCTGTCATGTAAATCTCCTCTATATTGCTATCACAACACAAAACTTTTCACACCCTATAGTTAGGAGTAATCAACTCTTTGTATTTTACCCCCCAAAAGTTCACAAAAACTACCACATTTTTCAATACGCTTTAACATCCCTGTTCCTTGCTTACTATCATTGAGGCTTAAATAGTGTTTTTTGCATGATACAATAGTTTTTTTTTATTTTCAACTTTTCATCCTGACACTGACACTTGGTTTTAAAATGTTGTATTTGTTCCGTCTTCATGAGCATAAAAAATGTGTATAGAAACTAACAAGTTTACATTTACTCATGGCTTTCACTGAATGAAGATATAACCTATAGTATAGTATTGGCTCTGTTTGAAATTTTGAATACTGTGAACAAAACGTAACACTTGTCATTTGTCCATGGCAATGATATATACGTCAGTTTGCCAATTTGTTATTTTTATGTTAATTTTAGGACCTTTGTTATTCTCTCCACTTGTACTATTTCCTCAAACAGGAGTTGCCATGCCAATGAATTTGATGTGATGATATATCCTGACATGTTTGGCTCATGTCACAATCAATATTTTCTAATGGTTATACAGTAGGTCTGAGCATTACTCGAGTAATCACTTGATTCCTGTGAATACTTCCGCCTACACCGAGTACACAAGTCTCAAGTCGGATTAGAGTAATAGAGATATGAATACTAGTCTATGTGAATCACATTAAAACATCTCTGTGAGATGAATACGTAACGGGTAGTGATAGCTCGCATTTTTTCACGAGTAACAAGTAGTGTAAGCTTGCGTTTTAAGACAGTCTGTAAACACTGTTGTGATTTACATACACTTGTACAAAGACTCACACAAGCACCCCAATAGGCCTGAAAAATTTTGTTCACCTACGTCACAGGGAGTTGGGATGTCTGATGTAATGTCATGAGTTTACGAGTAACTACACACTACTCAGTAGTTGTAATTGTAATGTGTTCGGTTTTCAGTAGGTATTCGCTTGACTGAGTACTTGAGTAATTTGATTTCTAACAACCACTACACGGTATTTGCCCATACATCATTAATCTATTTCAAGGAATGGGAATAATAAAACCAACATTGAGATAGTTGGCAAATTGTTAAGGAAAGATTTGTTTCCATTATTTCAAGCTAGTTACATACTATCTCAGTCTCAGTGTGAATATTGACATTCACAGCTTCAGCTATACCTGTTTCTAACTTTTAGATATTTATCAATCTGTGCCATACAAATCTTATTAAAACTATAGATTTAAATCCTACCCCACAGTTTAGCTCTTTTCAAGTGTCACAAAATCTACCACTGCCGACTTTAGTACATTTGTATGAGTTTATTTTGACTTTCAGATTTGGAAACTGTATGTCCTGTTAGACACACATAACATTACAACTAAGTTGTAACGACTGGTGTATTGTTGGGTGTATTGTATGTTATTGAATATGCTTATTTCTTCTTAGTCAAACATTTCAATATGGTGAGATGAGGTGAATGGCCATACCACTCTACAAAGCCATCAATTCCAATAATTGTCTGAAAGCAACCAGCGGTTAAAGAAGCCTCTTTTCTTCTGGATTTTCACATTTTTAGAAATTTCACCTTTCAGAATTTATTCAAATTTTGTTAATTTCCACAATGTGAACTTGAATGTTCTTGAATTTTTTTTTCTCAGCATCTTGTTAGTAAGAATATTATAACAATGTTATATCCTATTGAATCCGTTATTTTTGTTTCCATTTATACCAAGATTTTTGTCTTCTAGTTTGTAATTTCACACTGCTTTTTAAAGTGCATTTAGTATTTAGCATAATATTTATAGGCTATAACATGAGCAGTATTGTTGCTAGGTTTGTTCATTTTGAATTATTAACTTTACATTTTTGTATTTTAAAAAATTGTTATGCTCAAGAAGCTTTTGTAGCTATATTATATATTGTGGTCACATTTACTTTTGAACTTCAAGAAGTTGTGTTATGGGCGTCATATATTTTGAAACATATGGGTTGTAATGCTGCAAATCTTATACTAGGTCAGAAGAATTCCTCTGTGTCAAGGTCTTCATTTGCTTCATTTCTTGTGATGATGATGAGTTGTACATTTTTTGTTTTGTTCTTTTGTAGATACGTTTTGATGTAACACCTTGGCAGTGTTTCTTCAAATCAGCTCACTTTAATGAACTGCAGGCATACATGAGAAAAACAGATTATATAACCTAATATCTAAGAGAGAGACAATATTTTCTAACTCCTTGAAACGTAACATCTTTTTATTTTTCAAATGTTGTTGGTAACAAGAACTGTTGATTTGATTTTGTTTCTGTCTTCGAAATAAACAGTCCCTCTCTAGTTTTGAAAACCCAATTGGTGAATGTGATTTTTTCGGGTGATATTTCCTTTTATAATTTTTGCCTTCCTTCTTCCCAAATGTCTTATTTTTTCCTTTGCATTTCTGCAGGCCATATTTATTGATAAGCACCGGGTTGCCCAGTATCTCTACATACTAATTTGCCATGTTTTCTCCCACATATCTTTATAACCCATGCATGTTTTTTTCCTTCATTTACGTTTTAGAGTAGATTTGTTGTTTTTACTGTCCTGACAGTGGTTTGTAGCTTACTTTAGTGTGGAGTTTTGTATCATATTTACCCATTCAAAATAATTAACCTCTGTTCTTTCATCTTCTTGCATTATGTCTGTTTCTTTTGTTATCTTTCTGTTGATCGTTTTGTGGTACGGTAGCTATTTTCAGAACCTCCACGCTTTGTAATAAAAGTTTTTGAAACAATTTATTTATGTATTGGTGAAACATTCACCTTTCTTCAAATTAATATGTTTTAGTTTCCAATTTTGAAAAATAAATATTCATATCATAGACCAATTATTATTGTTTGTTTAGTTTATTCATTTTGATTTCCAGTTTGATCTGCTTCAGTAAGATTTATTGTAAGTAACTGAAGTTATTTGTGATTTAATTTTATTTTCTTATTTACTCATTGTCAGCATGAATGTGTGCATTTTCGTCTGTTTATGTTTATGTGGGTGGAACATTAAATCAACATCCCTGTGAAGCAAATAAGCTGTATTCATTTATAACAAGACCTTACCAGTTTGAATGACTGTCAAACCTCACACCTTTTAGATTGTTTATAACTTGCGTTGCTTTCCATTCACCATAATTTTACCAGTTTTACAACGTACTTGAAAATCGTTCATCTCTTCTACCAAGTACAAATAATGTCAGAAAAATGGTGGCAAATATGTCACATGGGAAGTCAAATTACAGTGCATAGAAATTCACCGTATCACTACTCTCAGAATAGATATTATCATGGGTCATTTAATTTCCAAATTGTGAACTAGGATTACAGCTCAGTTGCGATCAGCAGTTCAGCTCTGATTCTACCTCCCTAGATTATATTAACTTTACACTCTGCCTGGCAACACATTTTAGGTCATCATATCAAAGCGGTACCTCTGATTTATAGTCCATCTCCGATAGGACCTGATTCTACTGGAATCATCAGGGTCAGATCCATAAAACTCGAGAAAGTCTAAAGGAAAAAAATCCATTCAGACCCATTACCTTGTGCTGACGAAGCAAAAGCGTTGACCGCTATGCCACGAGGCTCCCCTACCAGATCATCCAACTCTGCTGTAGAGAGATGTACTATGTGCTTTGAATTGAACATTTTTATACCCATGTTATATCATTACACCTTGCTCCCGAGCGGTGTGTGTATTTACTCCAGCTTGTCTAGTATTGTTTTTATTTTATTTGTCTTCAGAGCTGTGTGTGTATTTTGTGCCCTTGTTTTGTTTAATAAGGAATAAAGTAAAAGCTGAAAACAGTTGAAAAATAATTTTATCGTGTATCTTTCTCTTGTGTTCTAAATTGATAGATGAACAATGCTATTCACAAGAAATCAGGGAACGTGGAATATGATTTGCTTTAACCACTCCTGTATATGGACATGAAAGTAGCTTAGCGATAACTTTCGCTTTGTGAGCAGAAGGTACAGGGTCCGAACTTTTTGTGTGGAGTTTTCAAGGCTCTGCCCTGTATATTCACATGGAATCTTATCAAGGTTTGTTGAACCGCCTTTGATGTAACCTTTCTGTGTTGAAATCGGTGTGAAAGAAGGGGGCATTTATGATCTACCAAATTTCTTTGTAGGCTCAGAATCTGATTCTTGATAGAGGTTTTTTTCTGTGTAGCTCACAAACGTGATGATAGTTTTTAGGGCAGGTTACTCTCACACTTCCCGGTTAAGAATTGGTACCCTTTTCTACACCTAGTTCAGTGGTTAAGTCACTTGACTTTGGATGCAGAGGACTGGGTTCGAGCCCACCTAGTGTGGGTTCTTTTCTCTGGTTCCTAAAAAAGTTTCATGGATCTGCCCTAGAGATTCACGTGGAATCATCTCTAGTTCTTCAGAACTGCCTTTGATATGACCTTCATGTGTTGAGTGAGGTAATTGAATTAAAGCCCAAGCAAATAACAAAAATGTCTTGACTTGAGCCCTCAACTCTTGCCATGGAAGTCCACTATGTCAATGACTTTGCCACCTCACCAATACAAAGTGAGAGAAAAAAAATAATATTCTCGTTGATAGGCTTAGGGAATTCCTTGTTGGCTTATTGTTACTGTAAGGCCAGCAATAACAGATCAACAGAACAAAATCTTCCAAAAGATATGCTGGAGCTTGTATTTACTCCAAATTACAAGCAAGAGAGCAGTGAACCATTTCAGACAACAGGAATGGAATAGTCTCATCAGTTCTACACTCAGCTGTTCATTCTTATCTTTTTGTGTAAAAACTTCACTCCAATTAATTGCCTTCTTCACCCAGGTGTAGAAATCGGATCTAGTTCTCAGCATGGAATGCAATCATCTGTAAGAGGACGATCTTAATAAATGATATATTCACAGTTTTCATTTATTATAGCTGAAGGATTGCCAATTGTAATCTTTTTGCTTACTCGCTCAAAATCATAATGAAAACTGCTCGTGATGTCAACAAGAGTTATGGACAGTGGGCGGATCTCCCGCTCATCTGACATTCTTTGATCCATAGATTTTCCAGTTCTGTGTTCAGCCATGGCCAGTGGTCAATTTGTGTGCCTTTTACTTTCATGGCTCGAGATGTGGCTGGTCACAACGTTTGGCGATATTTGGGGCTCGACCAAACAGACATCAGCTTGCCAATATCTCTTAGTCTTAGGTTTAGTTCACCCTAAAATGACACTCAATACTAATTACAGTGGTCTCCGCCTAAGAGCCCGCCCATCGGGAGACAGCATCAGCAGGTTCTAAGTGGATCGAGTTCTTATGCACATTTCTAAGAGGAGCAATCAAAGCTATACATGAGGTGATTGATTCCTCTTTTGGCCAATGTAAATTACCCCCCTTTGCTAAGGAAAATTTTTGACACGACACGTGCTGGGTGGCTCTTTTTCTTCTTTCTTATCCAGTTCCCTTTTACCATTACAGTGTAGGGCCAGCACTATGAGGCTGGATTTCTTTGGATCAAGATATTAAGCCAAGCAGGTGATCAACTCAGTGCCCTTTTGGGTAGGAATTAATTTTACCCGGACAGCAGGCTGTGCGGCCTACTCTTATCAATTTTCAACTGCCAATTAACGTGCACAACTTGCACACAGGACCTCCAACTTTATCATCCGTCTCTGATAGGACTAGGTTCTTTGATTCCACCTACCTGAATAGGATCAGGGGAGTGGCATATATAGGTTTTCACCAAGTTTCATGGAGAAAAATACCTGTCACTGCCGGGAATTGAACCCGGTACCTTTCACTCCCGAGACGAGAACCGTACCCCTGCGGCTCTTTTTGATTCTGTAGTAAATGAAGGAATGCACTGAAGTAAATTGACCCGTAGCCATCTTGTTCGTTTATGACTCATTTCAACTGATGAGTTTTGTTTTGTTTATTTTTTTAATACCGAAGCACAAAATCTGTTAAAACAACAGGTTCTTAGGGAGTGTTATATACATGTGGTCGCGTTCGTAGAGATGAAAAATGTCCATTTCAGACGTGCGATGGGTTGTAAGATGTTGTTTGTTTGTTTGTTGCTGTTTTAGGGCTCTATCGACACAGAAAGGTCATTTCAGCGCCCGCCATTTAGATGGATCAGGTTCTTAGATGGCGGGTACTTATAGGCGGAGACCACTGTACTGGAAAAAACAACGCACAAACAATGAATTAAGACTGTATAATTTATTACCAACAGATGATCATTTAAGGTAAACAAGATTGATTAAAACAATATAAAATCTGCTTCTCGGCAGCATGCACTGCTGTAAATGTAATACAAGATAAAATTGTAATAGTGAAAGAATGTCCCCTTTATCAAACATGACAAAAAGTAATCATCACAATCCTCCTATACTATATACTCTATCTATAATATTGAGGAATACAAAGCACTGTACCATGCAATGCAACACACAATTGTCAAACTGACTTGGGGTGGCAGGACAAGTGAATGAAAGATAATGGTTGAAGAATTGGGACTTATAGATCCATGACATGCGTGAAAAAAAAAAAACCCACATAATTCAAAGGGCCAATGACTGTTCAGAAGATCTGTGATTTTGATTAATTTATTCAACGAATGCATATTGCACTGTACTATATTACAAATTACATTTAACCCCCAAAAACAATTAAGAGGGGTGGCAAGTCTTCCAATCAGCATGCAAGAAATACAAAGATAGAGCATGAGTCAGATACGAATGTGTTTTGATCATCAATTTCAATAACAATTTAAAAAACAAAACAAGAACTGTGTTTAATGACTAGGCAAGATACAAGCATGAAACCACCCTTTGAGTGATCATTAACCATCTTCTCTTAACAAAGATACAGCAGGATAAATTCACAACTTCAGTGCTCTTATAATAAATAGTAGTATTAAAAACACAATTACCAGCACATATTATTATATCTAATATTTTGCTGCACATCATTGACTGATCTGATGTCAATTGCAGTCAATTCAATTCAAAGGTACCTTTCTAATTGCAAACAGAAATGTATTAATTTACATCAGATCCTGGGCATCTTCCATTCTGTTAAACCACCTTTAGCATGACCTTCAGAAGTTAAAAGGTCATATACCATAACAAACAACTTCAGAACTTTTCAACTTTTGTTAGGGTTTCATTGAAGGCAACAGGACAAAATAAAAAAGCATCATTCAGTATTGAGTTATACATAATTTGTCAACTCAGTGTTCCAATCTTGAATTGAAGCAAGTTGGATTTGACATAGGAATGGAATATAAAAATGTCTTCCTTTCTTGGGGTATATCATTTCCCAATTTACCCTCTGGTGTTGGAGTGAGAGAGAACATATAATAAACAGGTATTAATTATAATATTTTATGATGTTAATCTTTTGAGTCGACATCACCTATGTTTTTTTTTTATCAAAAAGGAAGGGCCAAATGTAAGCTGGGTTGTACTTTTAGGCCCCAAACAGAGAGGCATCACATTCTCATCACTCTCTTAGTGAAGACACAGAAAGTCCATATAACTCATGAGACGGTACAACAGATGCACTCTGTGTGCCTGAAAGGGTTTTATAGACTTTCTGGGTCATCTCATCAAAATGATATATATATAGAAATCAGAAAAATCAGTAAAATACGTCACCTTATCCCAACCAAAATTGCTGAAATTTTAGTGAACTCACTCATACTATCTAAACTT
>JARBEQ010015746.1:4260-16023 GCA_030265355.1 Tritonia tetraquetra | reverse complement strand
GTTGGTTGGCTACCCATACCTTGCAGGTTTGTTGGTTGGCTACCCATACCTTGCAGGTTTGTTGGTTGGCTACCCATGCATTGCAGGTTTGTTGGTTGGCTACCCATGCATTGCAGGTTTGTTGGTTGGCTACCCATGCATTGCAGGTTTTCTTTTTACTGATTTTTCACCCATGCCTGGCAGTCCTGGGTCTTTAGTACTACATATAACTATTTTGAAGTATTTTTTTTTTCCTGATAACTTTGATATTGAATGGCTAAAAAGAAAAAGAAAAAATGTTATAATATAATGCTTATTTCAATAGCAAACGTTGCGAAAAGGAATGTGTTTGTTTTTTTTGATTGTACGAAAGCATTGGATTCGTAGGGTTTTATTTTCGTCAAATGTTGCTTTTGTTTTTGTATTCAACATTTTTCATTGTTGCTCAAATTCAAAAGAATATTTAGTCATTTTTAAACATAGAAAATTTGTATTTTGGAGTGGTAATTTCAGAATTAAAGATTTTTTTTCTTTAATGTCTTATAGAGGAATTTTGAAATTTGTTAAAAAAACTTTAGAACTTTTTACTTGAAATTTGAAATTAAGATAATTTAATAAAATAGATAATTTATTTCATGTCCATTCTCTTTTTTTTTTTTTTTTCATAAGTCTCAGTGTAAGGGAGTTGATCCGAAGAGCTACATCGGCAGCGAGAGGTGTGAGTGTCCTTGACTCCCGTGACCCTGATAGAGAGGACTCTGGTATCACCATTCCAACATTATGGCCTGCCGACCCACCACCAAACTACGAGTTCATTCCTTCATGTATGTGTGCGCTATTCTTCTTACTTGTTTGTTTGATGTTTGTTCATATGTCCGGTTTTATTGACATAGCTTCAAACTTCAAAATTAATTAATCCCTACCACAAAGGTCACAGTGGGTTGATCACCTGCTTGGCTAAATATCTTGATCCAGAGAATTCCAGCCTCATGGTGCTGGCCCTACACTGTAATGGTAAAAGGGAATTGGATAAGAACGAAGAAAGCTTCAAACTTTCTTGCTGTGGAACGATATTTCTTGTTTTTCTGCATATGCGAGAGGTATTTGCCATGACTTTAACAGACTTGCCAATTCCTTTTTTTTAAAGGGATTTTCTTGTTATATAGTCATTTACTGTTTTTATTGAATAATCCTGGGGTTTTTTTCTAAATATGTGTTCTTCTTTCTCTATATTAATGTCCTGTTTTTTGGTGCAGTCTTGTCATGTTTTTACATTGGTTAAGGTTGGCACACTCTAAATAATGAGGTTGTAATTGCTACTAAAAAGAAAAACTAATCAGGCGGTTGGGTATGAGGCCCGGGACAAAAAAAAAAAAAAAAGAAGGTTGGCAGGCATGCTTCAATTTCATGAAACAACTTATAAGAAATGGCAAAACAAAAAGGACATAGAATGTTTAGGGATTACCTTATATTAAATCTGGAAGTCTTGACCACTGGGCTATTTCGTCAACTACACTTAGAAAAACGTGATGCATGTCGGGATGTTGGTATGATAGACGTCATCTAATGACACAAATACTCTCTGACGTTCTCAGACCTTGACCTAGGGGATTTCATAGCATTGGGGTAATGCATACACCTTGTGGACAAAAGGTTCTGGGTTCAAATCCAAGCAGCGACGTGGGGGGATTTTTTTTTCTTTGGACTCTCCCTGAAATGTTATGACTGTGGCCCTGTGGGTTCCGTATGGAATCAAGTCATATCAGAGATGGACGACTGTACATCGGGAGGTACTGCCTTTGATATGACCTCTAATGAGTTGCCAAGGGTGTAAGACTAACAACTTTTACGCTAATAGGTAAATGCATGTGGGTATATTGGTATTATATGCCTCGTCTAATGACACGTGTACTCTCAGACTTCCTCATAGCTTGACTATTTTCTCATGTCATTTCGTCTCCAGCTGATTGGCCGTCATCGAGACAGTCGTCCACCGGCGGTGGTGGAGTGGGTGGAGTGAGCGGACCGTCTGGCACCCACGGGTCGGAGTTCAGCACGGTCAACGTCAGTCCTGTCAAGATGGATGACAAGGAACGACGCAGCACGGCGCTCCAGATCTTGGAAATCATCTTGCAAGCACCCGCCTTTCAGCCTCATCTGCTGGATCTGCTGTCTTCAAAGTAAGTCTATGGTTTTAGTTTGTTTATTAATTTGTTTGATTGAATCCCACTAAGCAGTATTGGGGCAAGCCCCATATTGAGTCATGAATGCACATATTCCGAACTCAAGAGCTGGAAATTCTATGGATCAAAGATTTTCAGACAAGCAGGTGATTAGCTTTCTTTGTCCATAACTCACCATGAACAATATATTTAGCAGTATTAATGAAAAACAAGGCCTTAGGGGTCACACTTCAGCTATTATATAGTAAGAACTGGAAGAGTTTTAGTTTTGATTTCAAATAAGTTCATTTTTCTACAAAGATTCTTATAATTTACCCCTTTTATTCTTTTATGGTCATTGGTTACTATTTTAATTTCTCCTTTTTGTTTTTCTTTCTTTCTTTCTTCTTTTAATTATTAAAAGAAGTTGAATAGAAAAGGGTTAGCAAAAATTGATTTGACTATGTACTAAAAAGTGTGTAAAACAAATGACAACTGTGCGATGAAATCAGAGCTTCTGGTAGTTATAAACCCAAAGGGTAAAGGAAATGAAATTAAACTTCCTTTCTTTTTTTTTATCAATAACCTTTTAGTACCTTTCGGGGTAAAAAAAACTTCCAAAAGGGACAAAGCACAGATGAAGAATGTTTTGAATATAACCCTTCCTCAGCTTAATTTGATAACAACTGTAAGAACTTTTTTAAACATTTCATTTCCACCCCAGCTACTATGTCATCCACTTAGATAAAAGTTGATAAAGTTGTCGACTGTAATATAGGCGCTGACTGTGTTTTGTCTTTTGGAGACTCGGTGGTGATGCAGTGGTAAGGACCATGGATGGGAGGTTTGCAATTTATATCTTGGCCTGGTCAATTTGGTTCCCTTAAAAGTGTTTTCATATAGCGTTTTAAAGTCATGCTGGGGATCAGGAAAATCATTTTCTTCATTAGGGAAAGTCAAAGAAAAGTTTTGGTTTTCTGAGTCTGTGGGAACCCTGTAAATAGTTTCCAAGTGTCGAAGGGGGCACAAAACATGGTAGCACACACCTAAAACTTTTTTTGTCTTTTGATGTGATCAGGAACGCAGAAGGCTGCACACCCTTTATGCAAGCTTTGTGCGGGAGGGCCTACCCAGCGGCCTTGCATCTACTCGATGCTGCCATCAAAGTACGCAACGGACCCTTGCCAAGGGAGAGCAGTAGCAGCTTGGCCAAGAGACAGGAAATACTCATGTCTATGCTGTATCCCCCGGGCTCCAGTTTGGATAACTCTCCACTACACGTGTTGTGTGCCAACGACACATGTAGTTTTACCTGGACTGGAGCTGATCATATTAATCAGGTAAGTGATATGGTAGGATAATGATATTAATGAGTGATAATAATAATAATAATAATAAATAATGATGATAATGATAATAATAATAATGATAATGATGATAATAATAATAATGATAATAAATAATGATAATAATAAAAAAAATAAAAATAATAATAATGATAATAATGATACTAATAATGATAATGATAATAATGATATTGATGATAATGATAATAATAACAATAATAAATAATGATGATGATACAATAATTTTTAAAACAATGTGACATAATGAAATGGAATTTGAAGTAAGTATAATAGAATGATATAACAAAGCATGTTGTTTGTTTTTTAAAAATTGGTTTTAGGTGTCTAGAAATTCCTCGCATGATATGACCATAATAGTGTTGACATGCATCTTTATTTATCAAATTCCTGTTTTAACTTTCAATCTTAGCGTTTTTTGTAATGCCACTCCTGGCAACTGCACCTTTTTTTCCTCTCTCTTCCTCGCTTTTTCTTACTAGGTAAGGTCAGTGGCCTGAATTCTAATCTTTTTGTCCAGAATTTTCTCTTGATGGCGTCCTCAGGGGTGTTTTGCGGCTCCTGCATGTCTTTCCAGATATTTTCCCATTTGCATCAATTGTTATAGCAATTATTTATTTACTCTTTACAATATCATAGATTTCTTTTATCTACTCTTTCCTAAGTCTCGACTTCGTGGTTTAGTTCCTTTTAGTAGTTTACACTCAAATATAGGAATTCTATTTTCATTCAACCGGCATAATATACTTATGATTTATTTCTAATCGGCGCTCTTAGCAGCCTGCATTAATGTCTTGTCTCAGAATATACCCAAAAGAGTAATTTGTTTTGTTGTTGTTTTATCTCCCTACCAGGATATTTTTGAATGTAAGACCTGTGGTCTGACCGGTACCTTGTGCTGCTGCACGGAGTGTGCTAGAGTGTGCCACAAAGGTCACGACTGTAAACTGAAGAAGACCTCGCCCACGGCATACTGTGACTGCTGGGAGAAGTGCAAATGCAAGGCTTTAGTAGCAGGTGTACAGTCGGTTCGATTCACACTTCTCAATCGCCTCCTGATGCACACTGACCTTGAGACAGTGCCGAATTCGAGGGGCGAGAATATACTCTTGTTCCTGGTGCAGACTGTTGGCAGACAACTTGTGGAACAGCGACAGTTCAGACCATCCCGGAGCCGTGTCGCTTCCAGAAAGACACAGTTGGCTGATATTGGTGAGAAAATGATATGCCTTTTTATTATGGTTTCGTCTTAGATTAAAACTGTCTTGAATTTATTATTTTTGCTGGAATGAAAAATTTTAAAACATTAACGATTTGATTTGAGGTGATATAAGGTCTGTCACTGTTGACTTCTTTATTGTCTATTTATATATATATATAACATGATGGGAGTAAATGTTTTCTTAATGGTGTGCTATGCAAGTACTGAATATCTTTGAAATTCAAATACTGGGGGAAAGGACAAAAGAAGTTGCATTCATAAAAAATGATTTATCTTTCATGATCGGTAGTTGTGTAGTCTTAATAAAAAATGAATGTTTTCTCAAATTATGAAATGGCCCGTTTCAAGATGTGGAAACAATGTTGTGATAGTCCTCCTCTTTGAAAAAAAATAACTGCGCTTTTGAAAATTAGAAAAATACATTTAGAGATATTGGTATCATTATTCTCTTTCTTTCTTAATTGTTTACCTTTTGTAAGCTAGCAATTCTTCTTTCCAAGGATTCAACTAAATTTATCCCAATAGGTTTGAAGCCGGTAAGCATAGAACTTCATGATAATCAACCTGCAATGTTTTTTTTTATTGTTACTATCACAAAAGTGAATTTTCTGATTTATGTTTCGCTTAGTTAGAATGGGTCATTATATTTTATTATAGATGCAACTTCTCTTTTGTTACTTCTCAGACTATTTGACAATTATCAATTATCTCAGAATTTCTGTTTGCTTCGTTTGAAGTATGCAAACTTAAAAATGTTTCTGCAGACGTGGAGATGCCGGAGCATGACCTTGAACCTCCGCGGTTCAGCAGACGGGCTCTGGAGAGAATCCTGAATGACAGAGCGGCAGTGAAGGCAATGCTCACGACGGGACTCAAACAGCCAAGCTCTGGGTATGTACACGACTCTTGTGTCCCTCTTAGAATAAATCAAGGTATGGAAATGTTATGAGTGCCAGAAAAAACACAGAAAAATAGTCTGAGAAAGAAAAGTGGAAAAGACGACGGTGGGATTCGAACCATAACACTCATAACATTTCCATACTTTGATTTATCATTCTCTGGTGCCTGCTCCCCTCCAAATCATGTCCCTCTTAGACAGGATAAACCAAGCCGTGTCATGATGTCTGGTCAGAAATTGGAACAATTAGGACAGAGCAAAAACGTTTAGACTGGTCCTGTGAAAATAATTTTTTTTTTACCATTTCCAACAAAATGCCACAGCAGAGTTTTATTCCTGAAACCCTTCCCCCAGCTATGGGTCAATGAAACCTTTCCCCCAGCTATGGGTCAAACCCTTCCCCCAGCTATGGGTCTTTCTAGTTTTATCTACTGGACTACACTATTTACCTATCTCATATGTTGCATATTTGTGTTTAGGTGTTATCATTTTTTGCTGTAAAAGATTTTCAAGCCTTTTTTGCTTTCTTTCTTTCTCTATCAATAACCTTTTTAGTACCTTTCGGTGTAAGGCACTATGTAGAAAATGACTTCCAGCGGTTGCTGAAATGACTTTCATGTGTCAATAGTACTGTAAAACACCAAAAAAACAACAAACAAATAAATTCTTTCAGTTATGACTATACAAATGTGTCAAAAAGGGTCTAATGTATTGTTTGATTATGTAAAGCGCCTCTGAACACCTCTAGTGGATTTCCGGTGCTATATTAAATGAATTATTATTATTGTTATTATTAATGAACTTTATCGTGCTGAAGTGCATAACAGGCAGCTGGATCGATATACTATTTAGCACCCTCTTATTAGAATTTGAAAAATCCTTATAGCCAGATCCTTGTTATATCCGGGCTTATTATAAATGGTTTCAACTATAATGATATGAAATAAAACATCAATATCCACCGAAAAGATGCTCATTGGCGCTGTACAGGATGTGATTAATACAATAAAACAAAAACTATATCAGACACATAAAGAACAGGAGGTCCGAATGCGGACAGCAACAAACAGACTAAAACTGAACGACAAAACGGAAGCAATCGCCCATAGGACAAAACTATGCAGTGGTTATGACACTTCAATTATAAGTTTTCGTATCTTTTTGATATGAGCTTTATTTGTTATGTTTTTTCCTTGTGTCCAGGGGTCCTGATGTGGTCTACGAGGAGCAAATCTACCTGGAGAGCCAAAGCGGGACTGCTAGGTTGGACAAATTCACTCACTGTCTGCTGGTCAAGTGTAGTAATGAGGTACGGTCAGGGTCATTTGTTGTTGGCACGAAATGGCAGAGGTCATGAAGTGGCAGTCCGAGGAAGGTTATGGACTGCATTTGATATAGCCAGTCCTTGCTGTTTGGGAAAGGACGTAGAAAACCTACAACTGTAACTCATTATAGTCGCAAGTTTATTAGCTAAAAATGTTCAGCCTGTCGGAAGCAAAGACATGTTCACCTGTCACTTTTTTTTTTCATTCATTTTGTGTCTTGTCAAATTCAGATTCAGGAAACTTTATTCATGACCCACAATACAAATGACATTGAGATAAAATACAATTTAAAAATCGAAAACATGAATTACTGTTATTGTGTGTATCTAACGAAATCAGAACAAATCAATCAACAAATTGTTCAATCAGTTCCCTGTTTGTATGTATAGTTATAAATTGTTCAAGAGACGAATTGAAAAGGGAACAAAAGAAATTCTTCCTCTGTTGGTCGTACACGCTATGCACCTTTGACGCCTGCCTGATTTTAATGGCACAGATTCATCATGTTGTGTAAATTCATCATTGGCTGTTTCCTCTGTTTCTATTGAATGGGTCTGCTTTGTTTTGTTTTTTTATGTGAATTGAAAATGATTTTCTCTGCTCTTGTTATGTTTTTGTGTGACAGTGTGTTGTTTTCATACATGTTGGTTAGCCCTTTAAGGCCTGGCTTGCGTGTGGCTCCAAGGACAATGGTTATGATGATGTATTTTATTGACAGATGCTGGACACCCTTCTGACAACACTAATACGAGAAATGCAGATGTCAGATCAGGCAATGAAGGAAGAAGCTCGGCAAATCACACGCCGATTTGTGCGATCTGTGGCCCGAGTGTTTGTGGTTCTCAGCATTGGCATGATGTCCGCCTCCAGCAAGAAAAGAAGGTACTATTGTTTTACGATTGAGTTAGCAGCCTAATCACCTTTGAAATGGTTTAAAAACGTCTTATATAACGCTGTTACATTTTTTAATTAGTTGGGGGTTAGCACCTTCTTATTCTTGCATTTAAAACATAACATAGAAATGTTATTCTGCCATAGACCAGCGTCCTATCCAGAAAGTGGCAAATTGTCACTTGTCCGCTTCACACTACCGAAACCAGGTTAAGCTCCGGCCTTATGAGCCTTTTTTACTTTATAGAAATGTAATAAATAATTAGATTGCTGGGTAATGTCTGTGTTTTTTTCCCCACCTCCAGTCTTCACACATCTCCGTGCCCACCGTTGATGAAATGCAAGCGTGTGTTCCAAGCCCTAATCACCATCGCCATAGAGGAGCTGTGTCAAATGGCAGACGCCCTCATCGTGCCCGTCAGAATGGGTGTGGCCAGGCCCACAGCTCCCTTCACCTTGGTCTCCATTAACTCGGAAGCTGTGCAGGTTTGTTTTTTCTCTTTACGATTTTATATACATTACTGTGTACTGTGGAATTATTGAGGAGAGATGAAAGTTATGTAGACAGTAGGGAGAAGAGTTAGAGATATGTCATTTGGAACTAAGAGAAAAGATCGTCCAAGAAGATGCCTACAGGACTGTATACACGAAGGCATGAAAACAGCAGGATTAGAGGAGAATATGACTGAGGATAGAAAGGAATGGAGAACAGAAGACGTACCTGCGACCCCACCCAGTAGTATGGGTAGACTTCAAGAAGAAAAAGAAGAGTGTATTTTAAATTGTATTGGAGGGTGATTAGGTCTCCTCCTGTTTCTCATTCATCTGATTCAACTTGTGGTCACGTGATTTAATTTTACAATACGACCATTAGTGTTGTGAACGAGCTTCTCTTATAACATAACGTAATGCCTTAGATGTACGATAATCTTAGCTCGTCACAGTTGGCATGAAGGATTTTACTTTGGTGAGATATGGTGGGAATGTTCTTTCTTCTTTCTTTATCATTCATTGGTTTGCCAGGTAATGTTGTGATGTAGAATGGCTTAAAAATCATTTTATTTGTTATATTTTGTTTTTACCGCAAATTTTCACTTCTATTGATTTGGGATTTTTTGTTGTCAATATGGCGGTTTTGTTATTTGGTGTTTTGTTTGAATTGTTTGTTGTACTGAGGGTGTCCCTAGTGCTGTGGTTAAGTCAATTGCATCTTGCTATCGGCAAAGATGATAAATGTATAAGATAAACAAGTCGCTATATAATGAGCGAGGACAATTTAAGAGTTGCTACCCTAAATTTAATGGTCCTACACTTTAGTTTCAGAATTTTCTGATTTCCTCATAAGACTACAGCAAATTTTGTAGACTCAAAACAACATTGACAAAGGGACATCACTCTTTTACTGACCTCAGCAAAACTAAGTGACTTTTAAAATCTTATTAACGACAGTCATTGCTATCGGTGTCCTAAACGTATCAACTCCTTTGTGTCATTGAAACCATTTTATTTATTTGACTCTAATTATGCCCTGTTATGTCTTCCTCCCCGCTCATGAACAGGGAAGTGAAGAGTTGTTTGTGCTGGATCCCCTCCCACCTCGACCGTCATCAGCGGACACAGCCAATCAGCGTATGCCCGTGGTGTCGCATCGATCTCCTCGGCACCGGTCGCAGCCCTCGGCCAGGCAAACTTTGAATGACGAGAGAATGCCAGTGGACATTGAAGAGGTAACATGATAATACCTTGTGGATATGTACTATTAGATTACGTCTAAATGACCGACAGCAACTGGTGGGAAGTTGTTGAATTGTTTTTTTTTTGTTATGATATACCCCTCAAGTGTTCGATCAAGTCAGGAATTACCCAAGATAGGTCAAACTGTGCTGTGGTGTCTTTTCAATAATGGTAACAATTCGAATAGAACAAGTATTTCGACGGTGGGTAAACATTTGCTCTATTTTGATTATTACCATTTCCGACAGGACGTCGTGACCCACTTAGGCCTATCCTTTCTAACTCTTTTGTTTCCCTTTGGTCTACTAGTGTCCTGTTTTTCTGCAGTCTTGTCCTGTTTTTAGTATGGTTATGGTTAGCAAGCCTGTATTTATTCCTTAAGGTCCTATGTTCCCGTCTGAGATGTTTTACAACCTTTTTTATAATCTTTGAATTCACACAGTACAAGTCCATGTGTTTGGTTATAACCTTTTGGCCCCAAGGACTTTCTTTCTAATGTCAGAATTTCACACATCCACCAAAGTGCTCTGAGAAAAATAATTAATTTGAAAAAAATAATTAGTTACCTCCCTTGTCATTATTCTTACTACAAATTGGTGAATTGGATATTTATATTTTTTGTTTATGGCTCTTGCCCTGTGGATTCCAATGGGATCAAGTCCTGTCAGAGTTGGGACTGTAAACTAGAGGTCAGGTGAGTTGCTAAGGGCGTACAATTAACAACTGTGCTTTTTAGTTATGGTTACATGTGAATTTTTTTCTCCATTTGGAGGACCATTATTCATTCTATTGATTGTTTTTTTTTTTGTGTTCAGGTGGAGGTTGTGGAGAACATGCAGGTGGACGATGATCACAGTGATCGGGAAGACCGAGAGGACCGTGATGATCGGCAATCGGAGCATTCAGACCATGACCTTGACCATGATCCCGAGCAGCCTCCGCCTGACCCTGAAGATGGTGAGTTATACGACGTCTTTATCCATTGGGCTGGGAGCTGCATTAGCGTAGAGTGTTGTGATTGGAGGAGTTGGAAATGAGTTAGTATGTCTTTGTCATTAGCGTAGAATGTGTTGTGAATTGTTAGCTGGGACTTCAGAACCAACAAGTTCGGTATATATATTGATATACGGTACATTTTGCCCTCATGCCATATTAAGAAAGGCCTGACTGACACGTGCATGTGACGTCACTCACCTCGCTAAATTTAGAATGGGGGTAGGCCGAGAAGTCTCGATTGGTGAAAGGTATGCATAGTAATAGTAAGGAAAATGTTCCATGGTGGAAAAACAGCCGTAAGAAAAAGAAAAGTAGTATGCAGACCGTTTGAATCAAACCTACAGCAGCGAACGATTAGCTCAGTTGCTAGAGATTCTGGCTCTGGCTAGGTTGCTTTGCCGTCAATGATATTACCTGGTATGGGTTCGAACCCTGCGGTTGACATACTACTTTTCTTCTTCTGTGACTGTTTTTTTTTTTCTGGCACTTTCACATGTTCCATCTTTACTTGATGTATTTACTATAGCTTGTTAAAGTATTAAAAGGTTTGGATTTAACAGAAATAAATCATTGCTATATAATGTGTGTTGCCAGGTCTGTCTGTTTACTAAACTAAATAACGTATTAAAACCTTAGGATTTAATATAAATAAACCATTGCTTCCTCTTTTATTGCCAAAACCAAGAAATAAACGACTGTTATCTTGTGTGTTGCCAGGTCCGGCCGAGAGTGACATGAGTCTGGTGATGCTGACAGAGGAGTCTGACAGCGACAGTGAGAGTAGCCATAGTAACCAGGACAATGTCAGTGTACAGAGATCAGCTGTTACCATGGCCACTGCAGGCTCGGATGCAGGTACAACTTATTACCTTGTTTTTATTTGTCTTCCAGTCTAAATTTGATTTTAAAAAATCCTCTCTTAGCATTTCGTTGCTTTTCGATTCTAAATGTTTTAGTGACATTTTTCATGTTCTTCTTGTGATGCAAATGTACGTTTAGACCATAAAAAAATATCATGTGGTCACTGAATAGGGATCAATGGCAAAAGTTTGTGTATCATGCATCAACCTCACACTGAAAGGTACTAAAGGTTATTGAAGAACAAAGAATATCAGGTGGTCACTGAATAGGGATCAATGGCAAAAGTTTGTGTATCATGCATCAACCTCACACTGAAAGGTACTAAAGGTTA
>JARBEQ010015635.1:0-11794 GCA_030265355.1 Tritonia tetraquetra | reverse complement strand
ATATAATTCAAACTTTGCCTGGATAAAGTACCCACTTGCAGTTGTAGTCATACCTCAATGGTTTTTGTTTGTGTTTTTCAAGATACCTCCATGATATGATTTGCACTACAACAATATGACAGAAACATTTTAAAAAATGCAGTTTTGTAAATAACATAAATAAAGTTGTTTCTGGTGTACAGGGATTTTCACCACACTCATTGCATAACATTTCCCTTACACACCCTTGATAAAAGACAAGAAGCGACAAATAAGACAATGGATAATAAGCTCAACTCCCTCCTCTGTTCACAAAGTGAAAAAAGTCACTGCATGACAAATAGTAGGACCAGTGGCAGGATTAGATAGATGTAAGGGATAGGGGCAGAGTATTATTGTGATAAAAATTATGCGAAGCATCACAAGCAGATCTAAAAAAGATGTAAGTAATCAACAATGCTGAAAAGGAGACTAAATCATGCATAAAACCTGTTGGTTTGCATTAGACAATCAACAATCAAGGTGCCATAGACATGGTGGTGCATTGCAATTTTGAGATATAGTTGGTCTCAAAAATATATTTTGCTTGAAAGTAAAAAAATCAGCTTCATATATATCATACCCTACATTTTTCTTTTATTGATTAGGGATAAAGAAAAACATGTAAAAATCTAATACTTGAGCTTTCAAAATATCTTTTTCCCTCAAAACTCAAAATTTGGAGACAACCCCTTCTTGTGATGAGAATCCTCAGTGGCAACTTCATTGGCTAATGCAAACCAGCCGATTTTATGCAAGCTCACAATAAAAAGTAGCCTATAATTGTCACACTTTGATAGACTGTTCTGAGCTCATGGTGCCAGTAAATATTAATGGTTGTATCATAATAGGACCCTTGCCTTTTATAAAAAAACTTGACTTGGCCATTGTATTGATAAGTTATCAGCATAGTTGCATTAACTCTTTCTTACTTATCATTAGTAATGAGTATTTATTTGTTATGTCCCTTTGACTACTTGGCGATTGTAAGCTGCGCGCGAAACCTTGTACTGCGCATGCGCTTTGGCATAATAATAAACATCAGGTTGATTTCGGGTAAACAATGGCTGCACATGTTCTTATCTTGTCTGCTAATGTAAATGTCCAATTCTACTAAATACCACGTCCACAATGAACTCAGGCAGACAATACAGCCATAACAGCTTATATTTACTTTAGCCCAATGTAAACTAAATTAAGATTACAGTACAGGCAATTTCATTATATGGTCCCAGCACTGTTTTTAAACTCAAGTAGCGTAATGTTTTCAAGCAATTTCTACCCCCATTTACTAAAGTGTAGGGTCTCATATAAACAAATAATATAATACAGATGACACAATCTGTCTTTTAACTGAGGTAAACTTTTACAAACAAATTAACAATCAATCAAACAAAACAACCCAAAAATACATTATCTAAACAACCACCCCCCCCCAAAAAAAACCCCCCAAAAATCAAAACAAAACAACAAACAAACACAAAAGCCCACAAAAACATACAAACAAAAAACCCCCAAAAACCCAAAACAATTTAACACAATAAAAACTACTGTGAACATCATCAAAAAGAAAACAATTTGGCTAGTATTTGGCCAGAAGAACATTCAGATCTCTTCTGTTGTAAACAAACCTTATGAACTGACACTCTATCAAAAATCCCTTCAGTTCATAAAAACACACCTCGCTCACATTACTGTTAACAGAACTGTGGCACTATTTACATGATCTTACATAAATCAGTTATCATCATACAAATAAACAATCCTTCACAATTTTCACTTCTCTCACCTTTTCATTCATGTTTGCATTCATTCCCCTCCCCCACCAATTACAGCCAATACTGATTGTTTCGTAAAACAGGTTGGCTATTATAACAGTGCTGTAGAAGATCTGGATCCATCAACGTC
Organism: Tritonia tetraquetra; assembly: GCA_030265355.1. Classification (NCBI taxonomy): domain Eukaryota; kingdom Metazoa; phylum Mollusca; class Gastropoda; order Nudibranchia; family Tritoniidae; genus Tritonia; species Tritonia tetraquetra. The sequence goes on along the minus strand of JARBEQ010015635.1, from coordinate 9,868 downwards.
CACTCCATTAAATCTTGGCTGGCATTTGAACCCCGCCCACTTGTCATGGTAGAATAGTTCTGCTCATAGTCATCAGGCGTTTCATCTGCACCGGAATGACAAAATACTGGAGATGTCTTACACACAGAGCTATTCTGAGCTCGTAGCCATTGGTTTGTGTCTCCAATGTCATGACTTTTATTGACGTGAGAGGTATTGACATACATATCATCCTTAGTCTTTGAGCCCATGAGAGCTGTATCCTCCTCTCTTATTGGCGATTCATCACACTGTGGCTCAATGAATACATGGGGTTGTTCTAGTTGTAAAGGACCACTAATATAAGGTCTCGGTTTAACCATGTTGTCATCGTGGCCATTTAACCTTTGGCGTCTTCGTCTCCAGCGCATGAAGAGAACGACTAAAATGATAATGAGAATGATAAGGATGATGGAGGTGAAGACAACAGCTACAATCATGGGTGCGTTGTCTTCGTCCCCGCCTGACTGTGTGGCAGCGTTTTTCACCACTTCATTGTCGTCCTTATCGTCCTCACCTATCGGGGCTGAAGTAGGAATTGATGTGGCTGTAGATTTCTTCCCTTCATCACCATCAGGCTGTTCTCTCCCACTGGTATCCACATTTGTTGCTTCATCCGTTGGATCTAGTTGAATGATAAACTCACCCTTTGCAGGAGGTACACCTTTAGCAGAAAGGGAGTATATAAAGCTATCTTGTGTCTGCTTTGAATTCTTATTAGCTACAAAATAAATTTTTGTGTGGGAAATATCCTCAAAAGTAAAACTGGAAACGGGTGAAAAATTAGACTTTTCATTCACATTTCTTCTTTGGCGATTTTTCCTCATAATTTCCCCAAATTTGGGTGACACCGTGATGTCAAACCGTGGATTATCATTAGTAAGTAGAGCCAGTTCACTGGCATCCAGACTAGCTCTTGTAATTGCCACATGAGATCCCGCTGCTGACAATAGAGGTCCTTGTTTAATTAAAGGTTTCATAAAGACATCAAATTGAACAGTATCCAATGAACTGTCAATGTAACTCAAATCAATATCACACACAAAGAAATCATCACCGGGAGAATCAACATCCTGCACATACAGAACCCTGCCTTGCTCAATATCCTCTTGGGAAAATTCAATTACTTGAGAATTTCCCAGAAACAGTTTACCACACTGAGGTTGCTGAGTAACTTTGTACCTTAGAGACATAAAATCTCCATTGGTCTTTACTTTGAGTTGATCGTTAGATAGATAAACAGAACTCTTGCCTTGCACGATGGACACATTTCGATCAGGGGAAACTTCTATTTCTATTGGAATGACGTCAATATTCATGGTAGAAAAAATGGGACGAAATACACCATCCCATACTTCAAATCTCATAAAGCTGCTGCTTTGCTTAGAGCCATCATGTTTGAAAACAATGGACTCTGCATCAATTTCACTTTGATTGAAAGAACTGATGCCAACAGTAGGTGATGATGTACGGACAAATATCCCGTTGACGGCTTGTTCCAAGATGACATATTCAATTCCTTCCGGTCCCGTATCAAGGTCAATGGTAGACAAGGTTTGAGGCATGATGGTGATCTCCAAACCTTGAGTCACTTTGATCTTAGAAAAGCGAGTCAAAAGTTCAAAGCCCTGGTCATTTACAGGAAGAATGTCAAGTGAAAAGTTAAAAATATTAGATGAAGAAGAGCTGACTTTGGAAATAGGACGTGGTACCATGATTTTTGCAGCAAATTGGAACATATCCTGCGTGGAATCAGAGTTATCATGACTGTAAACAAGGTCTCCGTTGTTTATCTCCCGCTGGGTAAAAACACTTCCCATTTCTGCATCCATGTCTTTGAACCAAAGGCTGCCATGTGAGACGAATGTTATGAAGGAAAATTCCACCTTCACGTCAGGTCGAAAACTTTTGATTCTTTGAATGAGCTGACTAGCATCAAAGTAATTTCGTGAAATGGTTATGCGTTTACCTTCTTGCACAGATGGTGTTTTCAGCCCTAATAGCTTTCTATAATTTTCAGAATTTAAGTTAGAGAATGAAATTTCGATTGGAATGACTTGCTTGTTTAAGGGTGTAGCGTAAGTTGATGTGATTTCCATGTGAATTGAATCAGAATCATCCCATAATCTCATTTGATCTCTGTGCTGATAGAATATTTTCCCCTGATTAATGTCGTCCTGAGAAAAGGATTTGGTTTCCAAAGGTCTTCCATCTCTCATGGTGACGAGCCTCCCTTTAGCAGGGAGAGGGCGTATGAGATTGTAGATAATAGGGTGAGAGTAGTTGATGGCAGACGCTTTGGCTACCAGTGTTGAGTTGGTGATGGGCTGGAGAAAGTTAGGAAAGGCTTTGAGAGGTTTCTTGACAGCAAGGATTATCTTAACTTGTCTGGCATGGATAAGGAATGTTCTAACTTGATCTATGTTCACGCCATCTGTTGCCACAAATCTGAACTTTCCATTTCCTGCTCCTGTAAACAGAGATACAAAAAAAAAAATCAATGAAAAAATATGATTTTTATTACAAACTGTGCTCACTGTCTGCAAAGTGTCACAAAAATACAATTTCAATATGTGTCGCTTGATTATCAAAAGAACACAGTGAAAATGTCTCCCATTTATAAAATATTGACACTTTAATGAGGTATTCAGATAAAGGTTTCAACATTCTTTGCCAAAGGATTCTACTTTGTTGCAGATTTCTTTTTGTCTTTAATACATCTGTTTTCTTGTGATTTACATAGAACTTAATGACAAATGTATCAAGTAATGTGTTTCCCTGAAAAGATGTGCACACAATCTCTATCTCATTTGATATTACCTCAGCTATCATTCACTTTACTTCACAAACTATGGACTCTCATCCCATAAGTACCAACTTCCATAAATAGACGGTCAGGTTCCTAGAGTATTCTATTTCTATTTCCTGTCTCACCCCATCCAACTTTATTAGTTCCTTTAAAAAGTTTAGAAAAAAATCTTTTCTTTTTCATCATTTAAAATGTAAAAGTTTCAACCAGAGAATTTTAGAAGTCCTATTCCCCCCCAACTATCTGATAGTGACGATCATATACAGTAAAAATAACAAGCTCAGATAATGAACAAGTTGGAATGAATCATAGAAAAGAGAATATAAACTTTTTCTTGAGCTTGACTATGAGAGCAAGATTTTACGACACACAAGCTTTAACTTAATTTCTTACCTTTGTGAACATAGACAACCTGTTGACTATCCACATCCTCCTGTGAGAAAATAGAGATGGATCTGAATGTATTGTTGAGGTAAGCCAGGTGTCCGTTACTAGGACCAGATAGGACCTCAAACCTCACCTGGTTTCCACTAGAGTCTGGATCTGAGGCTTGTAAGCTATGGTTGGTCAGGAGGGTCAAGGAGCCTGTCCACACATTTAGCCCTAAGTTGACCTTTACTTCGGGAGGCTGGTCATTTATGGGTGTCACTTTCACAGCAATCAAAGTCTCTTGGCGCAATGAGGCATCATCAGGAGATTCTGCCCTAAGAGAGAACTGGTCTGATAACGTTTCACTATTGTCATGTCTATACGAGATGAGTCCTTGAGAGAGGATGCTGAGTGAGAATGATTTCACTGGGTTTTGTCGCACACCTTCCTTCAATAAAATCTGACCATGTACTGGGATTTTTTCTACAACTATATTTGACTTTCTACTATAAATAAGTTGCTTACTTAAAGAAAGTTTATTCAATAGTAAAGTGACAGTCCCTCCTTCAGACACAGAAATATTTGCCATATTGATACTAGACCTTTGTGGAATTATACTGATTAGAAACTCCAAATTCCTCAAACTTTTATATTCTGTGGCAACATCAAAGATGAAACTGTCAAAGGAAATTTCTGTGGATTCACTTGTGTAGGTAATAAGACCGTCATTAATTTCCTGTTGAGTAAATTCGGGAGCACTTCCTGGTTTTGCTTTCTTTCCTTTCACTTTTAAGTAGCCTCGTTCCGGCAACTTTGTAACAATGTAATCAATTTCCTCATCTGTGTAGTCTTTGTGTGCGATGTGGAGAAGGTTTTCTGTCACCGTTTCTGATTGAAGGGCTGTTACTTCCAAAATTTGATTGTGGATAACTTCTGGTGGTTCGTCCATTCCATCAAAATTAATCTTAACATAAACATAGGATCCATTTTTTAACGAGTTGACAGAAACAATGAATCTAAAATAGTCCTCCTCACTGTCTTTGTCATTATTTGTATACATCACATGTCCATTTTTTAGGTCTTGATAATAAAATGTGTCTACTTCTCTTCCATGAACCTTTAAAGATCCAAACTTAGGTTTTTCTGTAATCTCAAACTTGATATCAGATGGTGCAAAATCCAAATTGGACTCCACACTCAAGTTTTGACTTGATATAACCACAGACTGACCTTTCCTGACAGTTATGTCAGTTTTACTTATGACAGCAATATAAGGATCTAAGGCCTGAACTTCAAATAAACTGTTACTGAAAAATTTACCATCAGACACAAGAAGAGGTGCGCGACCATAACTTTCTCCTGAATGTTGAAAGAGAAGATTGCTCTCTTGAAGATCTTTCTGAGTAAAATTAAACACTCTTTCTCTAGTGATGGCCCGGAGTAGATTTCCATTTGGAATAGTTTGAGTTTGGTAAAAGAGTTGAGAAGAGTCAAATTCTATGTCTGGATCTTTAAAGGCTAAATCTTCAATTGTTAGGTGCTTGGACTGGCCAGTAGCAACATGAAATACTTTATTCACAGTTCTGACAGGAGCATTATCATTTCTCATGGATATTTTTATTTCAAATGTTCCTGTTATTTCTTCAATTTTCTCTTTTTCTCCACCTGAAGTTTGTTCAATGAGAGAGAATGTGAAAGAGTCAGAATCATGCTCACTGTCATCATGAAGGTAAACAATTTGTCTGTCCAATATTTCTATCATAGTAAAGTAAGAAGTATTCAATCTTAAAGCTGCTGATGATACAGGATCCATGACATTAATGGCACCATGCTGTGGTCTATGAAGGACAGAGAAGGTATATCGAGAGAAGTCATCCATATCCACCGCTAGATCATTCTCTGTTATCATCTTGTATCCACCCTCCATCACACCCTGCAATCCTTCATTGATAATTGCAATCTCAAGTTTGTTTGGTAGATACACTATTTTGAGACGTACCATGATGGTGAAACCAAAATAAGAAGCATGAAGATCGATATAATCTACACTCTCTTCCATAGTAGGTGTGTCAAAGCGGTAGTACATGTAGCCATTATTGACATCCTGCTGAGTGAATGTATCATCCACCATTAGAGGTTTTGATTGCTGGAGATGGATCAAATCAACCGTTTTAGCTCTGGTCAAGTACAAAAATCCTTTCCGGGGAGCTGAGTGAACTCTAAAAATAATTTTATTGTAATCCAGAGACTCCGCATTAGATTTGACAGACAGAGTGTTCATGGTCAGTCGTGTAAATAGAACTTGGTGGAGGAACATATCAAACTCATGTTCAACATACAAAGTAACTGTTTTGAAACGAACATTAAAGAAAAAAGGTTTAGTCTTAACACCTTTGGCAATCACTTCAAACCAGAGCTCATCGAAGCTAGCCACTGTTTGACCAGGGAGATGACTATAGCGAATCAAGCTTGCATCAATGTCATCTTGAGTAAAACTCTCCACATCCATCCACTGGTTTCTGTCAATGTCTATTCTCTGGATGGCACCGTGGCTTGAAGAGTGGGTGGTGTGATACAAAAGTTCTGTTTTTTCAATGGCTACGTTGGGTACTGAACTCAGATTGTAAGAAGTTATCAAATGACTAGAGCCATAGTCTAGAAGAAGTCCTGTGTTATTGACCACAGAGATTTTGAGTTGTTCCACTTTGAATCGAAGATCCATGACATCGCTTGAAGACAAGCCATCTGTAACAACTACAGTGGTGTAGATCACCAGATCTTGATCATGCACAAACCAAATACTACCATCTAACACTTCTTTAAATGTGAAAGAAAAAATTGATTTTCCAGCTTCAGCAACGCGTTCAAATCTACTCCTTGAGCTTCGTAGAAATTTTATTTCAAAGGTTATCTTCCCTGCATCTGCTGTGGTATCCTTGACATCCAATATTGATTTAGAGATTCTGATCCTCGCTCCAGATGAGATACTTAAGACATTGCCATGACCTAAGACCAGTTTAGGTTTAGTACTTGGTGCCCCCTTTCTAATGTGGATAGGAAGAACAAATTCATATTTATCCTTTAATTTTGATTCAACATTTTGATTCATGGAGTCAAAGGAGACTTGAAAAACAGCACTATCATAATCTGAAGCACCTCCTCGATGTCTGTAAAAAATGTGATTACTTTTCAGATCTCTTAAAGTAAAAGAATTTGTTCCAGCCCCACTCTGTTTAATTTCTATACTGCCAAGTTTAGGTCGTTCTTTCAGTGTAAAGATGACAGAGTCTTCCCCACCAATGCCATCTAAAATATTAAAATTCAATCTAATATTGGATTCATCAATGGGAGTTTCAGTGCGGGCAGTAACTTCTAACTTTTTCACAGCCAAAACCCCATCGATATGTTTATTCCTTTCCAAAGACACAGATTTGAATTCATCTTTCACACAGACCTGCTGATCACAGTCACAGCGAAACTCTGGCCCTTCCAATTCCACACAGTCAGCCATGGGAAGGCACGGATCATTAGCACAGGGATAATCCCAACCACATTCTGGGTGAATTAGTCTGGACACCTGGAGGTGTTGGAAACCAAAGTTACGAGCATTCATTCTGATATTTTTTATACATCCCAACATTGATCCTTTCATCGTCCCCTCTCCTTGAACAGATGTCAGGCCCAATTTGATAGCCAATGGCCGTGCTTTAAAACCAACTCCTCCTACATACATATAATTGGCTAAATTCAAAACATTCTGACCACCCAAATTAAAGCGTGTCAGATTTTTTAGGCCATCAACCTGTAGGTGGGCAACAGTTTGGGAAATGGAAACTTGAAGCAGATGCCACTGGCCGTCGTTGACAGGGTGAGCCAAGTATACCTCTATTACACCACTTCCCTTATCCACGGACAATTTAGGTCTGCCCTCTACCAACTCCACCGCCAGGAAATCTTCCCAAGCTTGCCCTTTGCCTGAATTAAACAATAAAATAGAGTTTGAGCTTCGAGTCTTAAACTGACAAGAGAAAATGCTGTCAGATGATGGGTAAATCCTGAGGTGAGGAAAAGCAATAAAGGATGTGTCTGATGAAAAACTGATAGGAGAGTCTGAAGGGGCAAAAAATTCTTCGTCACAATGCCATGACACTTGAAAGGCATTCTGGGCGCTTTTGAGATCCTTAGCTTCTCCAAGAACCGATATTCCATTGTAAAACACATTTTTCAGACAGCCCCTAAAAGGCATGGCATTCCGGTAGACGTTTTTCTTCAGGTTTCCAGATCCTCCCAGGAAAACTCCAAGATCAACATTTAAGTTGTGATAGGGACCTGGCGTGGCTCCCTGTCCCTGACCCACACCATCGATGGTGACATAGACAGAATCCAAAGTCCTGTTGACGACCAGCTCGTGCCATCGGGAATCGTCTAGACGCACGCCTCTGGCAGACAATACCACTGCTTCTCCTGAGCCTAGATTGACACGGGTTTCCACGATGCCAGCATTCAGCTGAATGATGATATAGTCCGTCTCCCCTGCTGCCAAAAGTAGCAGACCCTGGGGTCGATGAGTCCGAAAGAACAAAGAAATGGAGGTAGAGCTGTTGGCATCTTCGACAGGAGTCAGGACGTAGCTTTCTCCATAAAATGAGGCTGTTTGGGGGGAGAGAGAAATAAATTAATATTAAAACATTCATATTTAGAATACGAGTTACCGGACAGAAAAAGACATAAATACAACTAAAGACGCTACATATGAACTAATATATATGAGAACATTAGATACAATATTTATCTGAAGTGGCCGACAGAACATATACATCTAGCAATAGTTTGTTTCATCAAACCCCATTAATACCACAGAGCAGTGTTGGGGCCAACCCTATTTTCAACCATACAAGGCACACAGGATACCCGATATAAATGCAGAGTAAATTATGTTTTCCGGCTTTTTCTTTGATCTTAATATAAGAGACGTCATTTGGAAATCCCCATATGTGCTGCTACCCAAATCCTGGGTCATGAGCTACTTATTTGTTTTTATTTATCTATTCATGTATATGGTAATATTTCATAATTCGTTGATAACGTATTCACAAACGACTCTATCATGTAAGTTATGTCAATCAATATGAAACCCATTGTTTTATAAAAGAACCCTGGATATCAACACGTCGCCATAGTGTATTGTTAGAGAGACCACATATCTACTATGATTATTCATGCATATGTGTATAATTACCATCAAACACCTAACACGTGTGTGTGTGTGTGTGTGTGTGTGTGTGTGTGTGTCTGTGTGTGTCTGTGTGTGTGGACAGAACCGGTTGGAGGATTAGCACTTGGGCACCTTTCAGGCGTGTGATAATCACTAGGATACACAGTGTTATCTCCAGCATGCAGTCTTCTCATGCTCAGTGTGTCTCAACATTAAAATAAACAAGAAAGAAAGCGAAACATAGACCAAACTTCTACATCAGAAGGTATAAACAATCTAATCTACAATGACATGTTTATTACCCAAAATATTAGCTCTCGCTCTCAGACAAACATACGCATACACACATCGTCATCCCACAGAAAGGTGAACAAGAAGCAGGATTTATTTCATGGAATAAAGACATTACAGTAAAAACTCGTTATACCGCCATGGTACGGATTGAATGATTTGTCCACTCAAACATTTCGTTATAGCGCCAACTTTTCTTTGCTCCCAAAGTTGGCAGTATAACGAGGTTTCACTGTACTTATAAGGGTGATACTTCACTCCCATCTGCAGTTACCCCATCCAGTCTCTATAAAATATAGGGCTCAACATTATTAGAACCAATCTTATAGCAAATGGCAATCGGATGGAGACAATGTCCCCTATGAAAGTAGGAAAATGAAATCCGAGCACAGGTGCCTATAATTCTTAGTATTTTAGTTTCTTTTCTTTTCTTTACAGAAATAATAATTTCTCTAAATTCACGATCAATTAAAATTAACAGATCTCTAAATTCATAAAAGGGCAGAAAATGATTCATCTGATGGGCCTAGAGTACCAGACAACCTACTTCTTTCTTTCTTATCCAGCTCCCTGTTACCATTACAGCGCAGGGCCAGCACTATGATGCTCGATTTCTGTGGATTAAGATAGTAAGCCAAGCAGGTGATCAACCCACTGTGACTTTTATGGTAGGAATTATTTTTTTTGCGTGCGCAACGTGCACACAGGACCTCCGAGTTTATCGTCCGTCTCCGGACTAGGTTTTTGATCCCACCTTCCTCAATAGGATCAGGGCTGCCGGGAATCGAACCCGGTACATTTCGCTTCAGAGGCGAGAACCGTTCCTCTCCGCCACTGGGAACCCACCAGACAACCTACGCCCATACTAAAACAAATTTACAGCAAAGGTGTAGACTACTACTGTTCCAAAGCTACCGTCTTCGAACGTATGATCTAAAATGGCACTCGGCTAACATGGCCAAGGATCGTATGAGCTGAACAAACATATCATCACTTGTGCTTCACGGTATATTTCCACTCAGCACAACTATTATTGCGCTCCGCCGCTTCCATCATAATGTAAGCCTGTAACAAATGTACATGACACTTGTTTTACAGCACAACGATTTACAAGAAGACAAAACAAAAGGGGGAAGAGGGGGGGGGGGGGGGGGGGGGCGAAACAA